>BGPR01032702.1:0-16495 GCA_013235015.1 Araneus ventricosus | reverse complement strand
CAACATGGTCTGAATCGAAATATCTCTTTCAAATGTATAAATATTACTTTCAGCTGGCACAACTGAAAATGGTCAAGACTAAGGCATCTTAAGATTTACACGTTTAAATGCATTCTATTTAAGCAGACAAAACCATTAAATTGTTACGAAAAACATGCAATTTAAAAAGTGAATTATACATTTATACTCTTTAATATGTTTTTAACTATTTCAGACATCAAAAAGTAGATTTTCGAAAGTGATACTGCCAACAAATGAACATATATTCATGAATATTTATAAGCAAAAATATAATCTAATGAGCGCATACTATTGTGAATGAAAATTAAAATTTCATTCGCAAATCGCCTTAAATCTTGAATCATAATCTGCACCGGAAATTCTTTTATTTGTTTTATAGTTCAAGACTTTCATATTTTGTCCAAGTATTCATATCAAATTACAAATATTGCTAAATGTTCGATTTAACACATTTGCTTCAATATTAATATTTGTATGGGGATCTGAGACGAAGTTATCTCGTGAAAATCATTTAAAACAAAGAACATCTTATTGTAAAAACATAGAAAATGGTTTAAACTTACATTTGTAACTTCATCAAAAAGTTCATTGAGTTCGGACACTATCCGGTTCCTAATGAGCAAATCCTGAAATTGAAAAGTTTTTTTTTTTAAAAAAAAATATTTTTTTCATTTATTTCAAGTTATATGTTCGGAAACAACCACATTATTGAGCAAACCCCTAGTTATTTTAATACTATCCAATTTTCTAAAAAGAATTTTTTTGTACTGAATTCAATGGGTGATATTGGGTGATGCGTCGAAAGAATGAGAGAGCTAATTACATATTCTTTTAAAAATCGTGTCCGAGATTAAGGTCTACAGAGTTTATATTTCGACAATTTTAGAGGTCGAAATCCTGAATGCAGATGTATCCAACTACGAAATAGCATTTATTCGAGAGTGCTGAAAAACCATATTCACATGCTATTTTCAGGACGTTACCTTCAAGAAGTTCTCTCTAAATAATAGGCCAATACCTCCAGTAAACTTCGCGTATACTTTAGGTTATTGAATATCAAATGAAATTAAAAAGTCAAATTTAAAATCGATTGATGATGAGAATCAGCCGGTATGCCCCGAGCATATAATAAGAAAAGGACTGAACTGTGCATTGGGAATGGCCAAACCACTTCAGATCTGAAACACATTTATGTATAAGAAATACAATCTTATGTAAAAATTCTGCTGGCTAAACGTTTTAATCGAATAATTCAAAAGACTTAAGAGTGCATTGTTGAAACTTTCTTCTGTCGAAAGCGGTAATCACTGAATTTCTTAGAAGAAAAGGAATACATACATAGTTATGTCCGACCTTTAGTCCAGTCAACTAAAACCAAAAATCGAAGAATAGAAAAAAAAATGGTGTAGTTTTGAAATTTGGTACAGTTGTTGGGGATAGTGTCTTAAACGACATACTAAAAGCCCCTGCCTGTGGGGGTGCGCCCGGTTTAAAGGGGGTGTTTTCAGTTTTCTTAAATATCTCGAAAACTATAGATTACATCAAAAAACACTCAATTACAAAATTAAACTATATAAAATTTCCTACAAAAAAGTCCTACTTTGTTTTTGTAGCATCAATTGTTTAGAAGATACTGGGTTTATTTAAAAGTTAATATTTATAAAATTTCTTATTGCAATGGTAAAATCGATTAAAAGTGCTGAATCAACAACCCTCATAATAACCTCATGCATATATAATAATTATGCAAGGGTAGTATTGCATGAGTAGGAGGGGGAGTAACAAACCCATTTGATGAACAATTATGCTCCATTCCTCCAATCAAATCCCTTCACAAGTTTCCTTCTACTCGTAGTCTGGTCAACGAATTGTAAATTTTAAAAAAAAAGGCGTAGTTTTGAAATTCGGAATTCGGCACAGTTGTTGGGAACAGTGACCTAAACGACATTCTAAAAGTCCCCGCTGGTGGAGGGTGCTCAGGGGGTACAGGGGGGTTGAAAGAAGGGATTTCTCAGTTTCTTAAATATCTCGAAACTATGTACCCTTGCGAAAAAAAAAAGATTTAAGTATAAAATTTAACTAAATTAAATTTCTTTTAAGAATAGTCCTACACATTGTTCTTAGGATGAATAGTTTAGAATATTGTAGTAATTTCAAAAAGGTCATAATTACAATAAGTGGTTGAAAATGTTAGTTTTATTTTTATGAAAGAAAGTTTATATTTCAAAATAGCGACTATCTACTACAATATATCTATAACATATTATATATTTCTATAACATATATATATATATATATATATACATAAAAATATGCATAACCCATTTTTACACTTGCCCGCAATAAAATTTCATATTTTTCTAGTATATGATCAAGTTCGAACGCATCCTATTCTAGAGGTGCACCATTGGTATAGGTACCATTAAAAGGTGCCAAAACAGAAATACATTGATAAATGTGTGTTGCTGCGCCGCTCCTTTGGTTGGATAAATTTAGGAAAGATCAGCTTTGATCTTGATTGATGATTTGAGAAATGCTGCATATCTACTGTTATAAAAATTATGTTCATCAGCAATGCCTTTGTACTAGAAACATCTTCTCACCGTATTATGAGATATCATCTGGTGTTGATGAGGGGTTATAAAAGATGTCAGCAATGTTTTTATCTGGCTTAGTTGATTTTTGAACAATTTAACTATAGTGCTTTGCTTTTTCTATAAATATCTGGTGTGATGTCGCAGCCACGAAATGCATGGAGAAGAGGATGGTTTGGGCAAAAGGAAGTTCTTTCTGCAACTTTCTTGTAAAAAATAATTTAGCTTCTACGTTACTCTTGCCACGCTTCATAAAATAAATGTTACTTTCAGGTGGTGCCAAAGCAATCAGTAACACGACTAGGTCTACGTCTTTCCCTTGGGATGAAAAGTTGCTTTCTCTAACCCAGATATCCCAATATAAGTATTAGCATCCCCTGTAGCGACTCTCATTTCAGTTCTTTTAGTAGCCATTTTTTGCGTTAGTAATTGAAAATGCCTGGTCGTATTTCTTCAATGGCAAGAAAATGTTTCTGTCGAACTGTGACAGACTGGTTGCGAGCTTTTAAATTAAACTCAGCATAGATATGTAGATTTAGATTACACTGTCTAAATACACTCATTTGGAGCGTTAACAGAACCAAAAGACTGAGTAGAAGGGATCTAGTGGAGGGGAACGGAGGTGAGGGGAGGAAGGGAACTCGACTTTTCAATCAAATAGGTTTGTCACCCCCCCCCCTCCTCCTGATACAACCACTACTCTCGAAACATACAATACTACCCTCATAATTGTATAGGCTTGAGGTTTTTTTTAGGGTTGTTGCTTTAGCACTTTTAATTGATTTTACCATTACAATAAGGAATTTTTGAAATATTCACTTTCAACCCCCCCCCCCGTCTAAAATTTCATTCTACAAGCAATTTAGGACTAGTTTTGTTACACTACATTAAATTTCCTACTTTATAATGAAGTTTTTTAAACTAGGATTCATAGTTTTCGTGATATTTAAGAAAAACTAAAAAAGCACCCCTTTAAACCCCCCTTGTACCGCTCCGCGCACCCCGCACCGGCGGGGACTTTTAGCATGTCGGTTAGGTCACTACTCCCAATAACTGTGCCAAATTTCAAAACTAAACCATTTTCTTTTTTTATTTTTCCTTCGTTAACTGGACTACTTGGCCGAAGTCGTGCGGTCCAAACGACGGGTCGCACGAAGCAACACCATCCAAACAATACAACTTTCTACAGTTAAATTTTCTATTTACAAAGGGTTGAATAGAAACAAAAATAAGAATTCAAAGTAGAAAATCAATGTTAAACAATTCTTTGAAAATATCAGAAAAAGTCCGCCTAAAAAAATTCAGTTTTCGGTAAGTCTTCGAGTTCTTTATTTTGCCAATTACTGGGCCAATACAGCCTTAAATGAGCCCACTTTTGACACTCAAGGAACACGTGAAAAATATAAACTTCGACTCTTCTGTACGGGCATTGGGGATCTTCGTCAAAAAAGGCGAGCCCGATAACTAGGAGAAACGCCATGGACCGTAAAAACTTGATTCAAAAAGAAATTCCCAATCATCCGCTTATATTACACTTTGCCTAGAAATGGATAGGCCCATCTAACTTTAGAACCACTTGACCAACGTTCTTGCCATGCCTCCATAATTTCCGTCCTAGCGCCATTTCTAATTTGCATTCTAGAATAACAGAAAGGAAAATCCACATGATAGAGTTCATCTTTGCCAGCTGATAGGCACGTTCGTTTCCTTCGAATCCCCGATGAGTCCTTATCCAAATTAACTGGGCATTCCCTGAATATTCCCTTATATTATCCTTTATTTCATTAATAATTACTCATCTCTCATGCACCGAAGCCAAGGACATAAGAACAGATCGAGAGTCAGAAACTATTTTTGCTTGCTTCAGTTGTCTCCCAATTATATGTTTAACAGCCTGCTGAATTGCGACAACCTCAGCCATAAATACTGTCGCCTCATCAGACAGTCGAAATAATTCCGAATAAATCTCATCATTTTCTTAGAAGTGAACGAAGGAACATCCAACTCCGTTCTGGATTTTTGAGCCATCTGTATATATAACGTTTCCAAAGGTTTAGATCTCAAATAATGACCAACCAATTTTCACCACCTGCCATGGCTTTCTGGCCATCTAAAAATAAAAAATCTGAAGGCCACAAATTTCAAGAATTTTTAATACGTTGAATATATTTCGATGTCATAACATCAGTTTAGATCAAGAGGTGACAACAACTCGGGAAATAGAGAGCATCTGTTGAGGCAGTACTATAAGAACTAGTAATCGATAGCAATGGCGAGAAAAGGATACAAAGACAGTACTCGGTTATGACCATACCCTAAGTTCACTGCATAAGTATTCTTTGAAAGTGAACGAATTTTACATTCCGCAATCAAGCTTCAAAGACTCGTCAGAAAAATAAACGAACTTGTTAGCCATTTTACGGAATATAATGTTCTTACCACGAAGACGGAACCAAACTGATGCATCTACCTTGAGAAAAAGGCCAATTTTCACCTCAACCGATAAGAGAAAATTAGATTCGAGAACATTGGGAGCAATACCATTTATAATTTGAAAATCTTATGTTTAATATAATTGACTATCGTAATTCTTAATTAAAAATATTACAAATTCCGTATATAAAAATGGTAGTAGTAAACAATAGGAATTTGCTATAAGAAACAAAAAAGGCAGTGCACTTACAATTTCATCCAAGCGCAAAGGATTGTTTCTTCTTTTCCTATGCACAAAATTTCTAAAAGGTGGAGCCGGAACCTGTGCCCAAAAAAGAAGATTTTAAAGCTTTGAGTAAACGATTCATTCAAGAGAAAATAGAAGTAAATACAATTTTATCCCGTAAAGTTACATTGATATCCCTCTTTTTAATAAGTCAGATATTATTATGAGCGCTTCAATAATGCGACCGAGAAAATTCTGAATCGCTTTCAAAATTATAGTAAAGCAAGTCCATTTAATTCTTGCTATGAGCAAGCTTGGCTTTCAAGTTCTGTGTTATGGCATCATTTATAATTACTTTGTGGCCTGTTGAGTTACAGATGTCAAAAATAGATTTAAATATATACTCCGACTTTGCAGGAATGTCATCGCACAGAAATAAAGGCACGTCATTTTATAATCGATATTCGTGTGCTGGCCAATTAAAACGTTTCTCCACTACACAACCCCACACCCAGAAGATCACCACATGGGTTTGAAACCTTAAACGGCCGATTCAAATGGTCCTGGCTTTTCTCAAAGTAGCTCAAATTATGGATATGAAAATGTGGAGAAAGTAGATATAAAGTTATCATATTCTGAGCATTCCTTCCTGTCAAACGATACCGACTTGGGCATCAATGAGAGTTCTGGAGCAGCAAGCCATTGCAAAATGCATTAACCGACAGAAGAAAGGATACCGAGTAAGATCCTCAAAACTGGTTGAGATTCGAAAAGTGTTCACAGTTTCGATGACGCATTTAGCGAACCTAAGTATTTTGTTTTTAAAATATGCAGAAGAAAGAGATAGGAAGAGCTATGCAGTCTTAATATTTGATAATTCTAGTTATAATAATTTGAATTAAACTTTTTTTGACATTATGTAACCAACAAAAACAATTAGAAGCCAGTTAATTGCAGCTTATCAACCTTGGGTTTTGTATTCTCATAAATAGACCCGCTCCACTTTAACCCTCTGAACCCACCCCATTTGTCACTAATCGAAACAACTGGCGTTTTTAGAGAAGAACGCATTTCCATGTTTTTTCCAAGAGAAAAAATTGCCATAAAGTGAGCAAAATATAAATTAGCTATTATAAATACTCTTAAAACAACGTGGCCTATTCCTAAATGCCTATTAAAAAAAGATTGATATATTTGCATTCCTAGCAAACCGAAACAATCTTGTATTTAAAGCACTGGGGAGAGGGCAGGGCGGCACCACGAGTACGTGGATGAGAAGCTCCCTGCATAAGTAAGCGGGTTCGCTTCTCCTGGTGGGCAAGGTATACTGGGTTCGAGCATCTCTCACCCAGAGGATGTTACGCCCCTCCCGTGGATGATGGCTGTTAACTACGGCCCTCAGTACTCAAACTGTTGCAGCGACTGTCATTCAATGTCCCTGATGTCTCTTACAGGATAGAGGCAACTCCGTTTGTGGTTACCGCAACAAAATTACTGGGCTGACAGCTGCATGGTCTAAAACCTCGCATGCGAAGAAGTAGAAAATGTAATCAATATTAGCACTCGAATGGAAAACGTATTTTTTAAAATATGTATACGTTTTTATGTAAAAAAAAACTTTATCATCTGTATAAATCTACTTACCCTACCAATTTAATTTTAAATAGATTGAGAACATCAAACCCAACCAAACATTTTTGAATCTCGTCTTAAAATTATAGACTGTACCAAACGATTTTCAAAAAAACGAGCTTATTTTTTTTCCAGTCATTGATCATTTTAAAGATTGATACAATACTTAATTCAGCAGTACAAGCATCAACTGGCAGGCATATGAAATTATTTAAATATTCCAGGTCTTCATACATGTATTAGGATAAGCAAGACTAAAGATTACTTTATCTTTTCTATATACGAATACATAGTTATTAATAAATATTTAAATTATTTTAGTCAGAAATCATCTGCCTTTCAGCTTCATAGTTTACGCAACTGTAATATGAGATTTTCATTTATTCATACAGATTCATTCAAAGTATATACTTAAATAGATAATTGAGGTTATTTCAAATATTGGCAGTAATTGCGAAAAGGTATACGAATAATAAGTCTATGATGCTAGAATGTACTACATTCTTTCTACCTACGAGAATAGAAATTTTGAGATAGATGAATCTGGCCTTAATAAAATAAGATCAGTAAAATTGAAAAGATTTCAATAAGAACGCAAAATTATCTGTTATGCAAAAAAGCTTCTGATCTGGGCAGTACAAGTTTCATTTGGCAAGAAACCACTGTACAATGAGTTCTATAACAAATACTTTTCCAGGAAGTTTTAGTTTCTAAAGCTGTCTTTGTTATGAAAAAAATACTCATTTTAATTCTGGATAAAATTTTCCGACAGGCATTCATAATATTTTTCAGAGATAATCAAAAGCATCTTACCCTCACATTTGCAACAATGGGAACAGCAGCAGGAGGAGGAGGAGCCACAATGGGAACAGCAGCAGCAGGAGGAGGAGGAGCCACAATGGAACAGCAGCAGCAGGAGTGGAGCCACAATGGGGAGCGGAAGAGCAGCAAGCAGGAGGAGCCACAATGGGAGCAGGAGCAGCAGCAGCAGGAGGAGCCACAATGGGAGAAGTGAGCAGCAGCAGGAGGACACAATGGGAGCAGCATCACAGGAGGACAGCAATGGGAGCAGCATCAGCAGAGGAGCAATGGGAGCAGCATCAGCAGGAGGAGCCACACTGGGAGCAGCATCAGCAGGAGGAGCCACAATGTGAGCAGCTGGAGGAACAGCGGGGGGCTCGTCGTCAACTACTGCAGGTAGATCAATTCCATCATCAAAATCCATTTGACCAACCCCATCTTGATCTACCTCAGCTTCTATCCTCACGCGTTTTGAGGGTGGTAGGTCATCTAGACATTAAAAAAACCCAGATGGCTAAGTAAGTAAAACATTCTCGAGAACGTCACTACATAAAAAAAAAAATTAATTCAAAGAATAATTCGTACAGGAAATCGGACTAAGGAATACAATTCAGGATAAGAGGCATTTTGATTTCTTTCTTAGGCGAAGGCCGCGTTCTGATGATTCCATCCTACAAGCATCTATAATGTACAAAGACTACTCATCGATAGCGCAATAACTTATATGAGGTCTCTACCGACGATCTCGACTTGCAAGCCGGATTAATCGGATCAAGAGGATAAGAATGAGGGCTGAGAAACTACCTGACTAATGCGCTGATGCTAGAGCAAAAGAGCGAAAAGTCTGGTTTATAGGTCAGCAAAGTTTACTAACTTTTGGCGGATGGATCGAAGATCCGAAAAGATTTCTGCGTCGAATACGCAAAAGATCATTTCATAGTGATATATCAGGTGATTTCAGCTCGCTAAAATTTTGCACGAAACAACTGAACGGTAAGGAAAGGCGACGAAAGTACGATGTTGCAGCCTTTCCAAACCTAGTTCGATCATTAGCGACTTGAAGCTTCATTATGTCTGCCACGGGCACTCTCCTTTCTACTGGAGCTGGTCGCGATTGTGAAGAAAATTATAGTATGCCAACTGAGCTAGCAGGCAATCACAAAAAATTTCAACGCTGATTTATTGATACTTTGTTACATCGTAATGCGAGATAAAAAAAAACAAAGAATATAATTTACCACGTATTTCCTCTCCCTCTGATTCAAGTTCCATTTCTCCGGAAGACCTCTGTATAAAAAGAAAACACTTTTGTACAAAATGAAAGAAATTTTATCGGTTCAAGAAGAGTTAAATATTCCAAAAATCTGAATGCTGTCGTACACCAAGCGTGTTAAATACGCTGAATTAAATGAATATTTTCCCACACCACTAAGGCAATTACCATGAGAAATTTCCCACCGACAAATTACAGTCGTGAGCGATAGACTAATTTATTTTGTTTTTTCGTATCTTTCAGCTTCCTTTCAATAAAATGACTGTTCTTTTTTAACATTTACAATTTTCTAGTGATTTTTGAAGTGGTATTATTTTCCTCCCCATTGGCAAGAAAACGAAAAATGTAGAAATATAGGTTACTTGTTTGCATTTCTTTAGGAGAAGCAGAGTATCGAAAAATGGAGAGCGGCACCATCTGTGCTCTCGCTTCAGCCATTCATCGTGCTCTTAAAAGTGGAAGGGGAATGGTACATGGGTCTCTGACGCATCGCGCCGTCTTCTGCATCGGGGAGCATAATACCAACCTTTACAGGAATAGGGGCAAGGAAAGTAATCGGAGCAGGCTGTTTGCTGTTTCCAGCAGCGTCACGTATGATGTCAATAGATTTATAAAAATAATTTTTTTGAATTTCATTCATCTTTCTTAAATTGTCTTAGTATTTTTTATGTAAATTTATTTGAATAAATTTTAGTTACTAAAGCATTTAACTTAGAATGAAAGTGAATATTAATAAAATAACTGTTTATTTTGAAAATAAATTATAATTTAAAGTCATTGATGAAATATTTGTGAAAATTTTGCTAATTTCTTTGTTGTTGAAGTATTAAAAATGTATAAGAAATACAAAAGTTTAGCAAGTATCACCTTTTTTGTGAGTTCTTCTTCTTGAACCTCTCCTTAATTACCAGGGTTTCTTTCAATTTCTTAATAAATGAGCAGTAGTTTGAAACTAATGCATACAGATACTATAACATTATATATGTATGAGAGAGAAAGAGACTCATGTTTAAGTGATAAGTTTTAAAGCATGAACAAAAAGGATTAAAAGAATTCATAAAGTTTTCTTTCAGATATAACTAAACATTTTTTCCATTTAATTATATCCCTTTCAAAAACGAAGTTCAATTAAATTACTTCCTTTTTTTTATTACTTCTTAAACGGTAACATCAGGAAGAAAATAGGAAAAAAGTTTGACAAATTGAAAAAGTCAGAAATTATAAAATAGAATTGACATTGCAACATTTTACATTGAAAGCATTAGATTTCACCCCAATTGAATGAAAGACTGCGTTCTTTAATTTTAAAAGAAAATTTTAGGTATTTAATTAAAAGCAGCAGTTTTCATATTTTGCTCAGAGTATTTATGTCCCTATTTATTTTGTTTCATACCTTATTTCCCCAAGCCATTCTGTCAAGCTTCCAATTTGTTGTACAAAGATTGAAATTCATTGAAATAACAAAGGTATTTTCGTTATAAAATCTGTTTAAAAATCATTCTTAGGTGTTAATTGTATTCATCAGGGATAAACTGAAATGTACTTTGATCAACACTATAAGGCAACTGACAGTAAATCTATGATATTGGCCATGACGCTGCTGAAACAACCAATCAGCACGCTCGAAATTTCTCCATTGTCCCTATTCCTGTAAAGGTTGCATTATGCCACCGAGACTTTAGTATGTTCATCAGAAATCCCTTACGAACATGCGCAACAATAAAACTATACGATTCAAAATTTTTTCAAACCCTTGCTGACTGAACTACACGGTTTGTCATGGAGCTCACCCCTGATAGCACAAAAGCCGATTCTGTAGCTTGGCCGCCGGGCTATTCGAGTTTACTGCTAAGGAGGTACGCTTTTGGTGCATCCTTATGCAGCCGCGGAAGTACCGTTCAAAATATTCTTCTCCAGGATGCTTAGAAAATATTATCAAATGGCTTCCGTAACTACAGCTGAGTGCACAAAGGAAGGAAAATTCAAGAAAGAAATTGTTTTGCGATTTTAAAATCAACCTCCAGCGGGCTACTGCAGTAGTGAATGAAACTAAATTGCGACTATTATCCATCATTTTAAAATAATTATATCTAACAACCATGCTTTAGATTTTAGGACACGAAAGTTGAAAATAATTTTAAAAAATTACCCGTCTATTTAACATTTTATTCTCAAAATGAAATCTGCTCTAGATGTCACTCAGCGGAGTGCTGTCTGATAGTGTAAGCCGGATAAAAAACAGAAATCCTACTTACTTTGACACCAAACAACTTCTGGCGATACCATACCCTGGGGAGAGGCTGTTCTTCTATATCTGAAAGAGAAACTGAAATAAATAAACCTTTTACGATTCTCAATTAAATGAGATATTTATAATTAACGAGATTCGTCTTGTAAGGAAACGCAGTTCCCAGTAACAATCAAATTAACGATTTTCAGTTTAAAAATTGTACCATATTGTTCTGTTAACTCTTTTCCTACGGTGTCAGAACGAAGCCGTATTTTTTATTGTTTGAGAAATTCCTTTAGATAATTATTTATGATAACAAAGGAAATTTCTAATCGTCTGACTTTATTCGCTGCAGTGTCTTAAAACGGTATGCTTCTTTCTCATTTTATAATAAAGAATTTAAATAGGACATGTTCATCATTATGTGTCTTAAGATAAGATATGCATGGGATATAGGGTTGGGTGATACTGTATCAACTTGATATTTTGTATCAGGTACGCGAAAGTATCAGGTACGCGAAAATGATACAGACCAAAAGCATTGAGGGCACTGGTATCACTCGTAATTTGCTTGATAACGACCTTGTCTGTTTTCGGTCCAGTGATTGCATGAACTTGATAAAAAAAATATCAGCTTGAATTCAATGTCACCTTAATGCTTCTGCGTTCGTAGAGCTTAATGATGACGTGCAGATGGCCCTTGGTTTTAGTTAGACGGCGGTAGGGGAGAGGATGAAAGGAAAATATTTGTTATAGCTGAGTGGATTTGAAAGGCGAGGATTTCTAAGCAGTGTCACCCAGATCTATTATTTCTGCCTTGGCGACGAGCGCCATAGCTTTGCTTTTAGATTTTGCATCCGTTCAATGTTTTAAAGTAGGCCTAGACTGATGGGACTTTCTACGAATAAACAAATATATTTTGCTTTGAACATTTTTTTTTATTTGAAGCAAATAAGTAACTCAAACAGAATTGTTGTTAGCAAAATGAAATTGAACATAAAAATTAAACTTTAAACATGAATATTTTCTTAGAATATAAATGATTTAAAAAAAATCTTACTTAAAGAAAAAATATTTATCATTTAAATCTTAAATATAACTATGGTTATTAAATACTCTTTAAAACAAAAGGATGAAGTTGCACACTTTGTTTATCATACATTTTATAAGTTTAAGAAAGTCCTTTTTTTTAATAACGTTGTAAAAAAATAAAGTACAAAAAACTACCAAAGCCATAGATAACTAAGAAATTTGGGGTACATATAGAAATGCTAGTCTTTAAAGCCTAACATCTATTAGTATATAGAGTTTTAATTCGCCAATTTGAAATAAAAAACACGAAATTTCTTTTATATTTAAGAAAGTAGGTTTATTAACAAAACAATAACTCTTTAAGGATATAATTTTAATATGGGTACAACACGAAAAAGTAGAGAAAAAATAAAAAAATAAATATTTATTGGTTTAAAAAATCTATATATTATTATATATATATATATATATATATATATATATATATATATATATACGTCTTTCCACTACTTCCAATTACATGATTTTCGCGACATTATATTAAGTACTTTATCAGAGGATCGTGCATGAATTTGCAACAGATGGAAAACTCATTAGCCTAGGGCGTATGGCATATGAACAGATGTCCTGGGCATTTTAAACAGTTGATGCTTTGCAACAATTATTTTTTGGTTTCTGATGGCCTAGCTGGTAAGGTCTCGACTTGGCGCCGGAGGGTTCCAGGTCTGAAACCTGATTCCACTGGAAGATCCGTCGGTATGGCCTTTGCACGTAAAATCACACTAGCCAATGTCATCCTGTTGGTGTGGTACGGAAGTCTTGGATAGAAGGGATGCCAGTCTCAGGTGTCCTGTCATCTGACTGAGGTCTAAAATTACAATCGTCCGTACCAATATAGACCTCAGTGTTGCTTCAAAACGGAACGTTACATATAACTAAACTATTATGACTTGTAAATAAAATTATCAGCAAATACTAACACTGTCAAGACGAATCGTTTTAAAGTGAAAAAGTTCAGAACGGGATTTCTTTCTTGTTTCTACTTTAACCCCTCCCAAAAAAATAAGCACACTAAAACACAGGTCAGAGCAAACCCCTTCTAAAATTGTATGAGCTTTAATGGAAACTTAAACGAAAGTTTTCTTCTGATTACAGTTTCGTGTGTACTAGTTTAAACTCAACGGTAAAAAAAAGCCAATTAGTTTAATATGACTAAGAATTCAGGCTCATCAACAGTGTTAGGTTAGAAAAACCGTAAGATTATTGATGAAATAATTTTTTGAAGTATTGATTGTAATAGGAGTTTTAGCTTAAACACTGATAGTAAGGATATAAGGAAATATAGGTTTCATGACGTGTAGATCTAGCTAAATAGTAATATTTTGAGTTGACGAGTCATAATACACACCTCCTACACGCTGAAGTTTATTTTGAGTTATTGACCTATAAACGCTGAGTTCTGAACCTACCACAGGTATTATTTGAGTATAAATTTCATTTTCATAAATTGCTGAAGTCCCTAGCTCTATTCCACCTTAAAAATGTTCAAATTATTCCTGGTGCATCATTTAATAGGTGTCTGAAATATCGGATATTTAAACCTCTGATGAGACCACTCAAGGAAATTTTGGGAGCGTGTATATTACATGAGCTTCTGTTACATCCCTAGAAATCACTGAAAGAGCTTCTTATAAAAAATCCTCAACCCTAAACATTGGTCCAGGTTAATTAGGATTGAAATAACCAAAAATGGGTGTTTTGAATAACCGCCATCTCTAACACTAATCAGCTTGCTAACATCTCGAAAAGAAATTAATTGATCGAATAAAATAAAAGGACGCGGCCTGAGCGAGCTCTTGCTGAAACAGCTTTATTAATAAATCCTTTCTCCCTCTTTCCCCATCCGTCTAAATGTCAAAACAGAAGCCATCTGGGATAATCTAGAAATACTTTTTCCGAAGACGCAGAAGTCATCCTTAACTTGAAAGATTCCGTATAAGTCTGTACCTGATTGCCGAAGTTCCGTTTCAAAGGGCAAATGGATGGTTATCTGGCTGTAATCAGATACAAAAGTATCAAGTAAATGTATCGAAGGACCTATCAGTATCCACATGTATCTCGATACGGGCAAAATGATCAACACCAGCTCAATGGGATAAGCTATTGCTAAGTTTTAAAATGCAGGAAAAAAAAAGTATTAAATTCTCATTTATCACACAACATTTAGTGAAGATATGATTTAAATGACTCAAAGTCTAGATTTCGGAACTGATAGGAACCGAAGCAAATTTTGTATTAGGAAAGCTTGTAGAGTTTTAAATATTGTTTTAAGGGATTAAATTGACGTTGCAAATTCTAAGTAAGCGATTTTTTGTTTTAAAATTTAATTTTCTTGTAAAAGGGTATCAGTTTGATGTTAGGATACAATAATCTCAAAATTTTCTCTGTAATAAATAAAATGATGAAGATGACCCTTTCAACTGAATAAAAAATGCAAGCATCAAAATTCATTTTAGTTTTGCTGTGCCCAAAAGATACAAGATTTATGTAAAGTAAGCTCGTAAAACAAATGTTTTAGGTAGGTTTTTCGTAAAAAGTGCAACAAACGCGAAATGTTTGTCTTTCTTAGGAGAGAATAAATTTCCTACAGCTGATATAAAAAGTTAAAATAAAACAGGTAGTTGTGCCTTTTTTTATTATATAACCTATGGCAAGATGGCATTGGAACTTAATTAGTCCGCATATACCATTTGTTACGGAATGCGAGAAGGGGGCGTGGTCATTTCTAACCAAAACTCAAAAGACGAGGCAATGGACTGCAACTGGTTTTTATTACTAAACATAAATCTCTGTGACCAACGCAAACTCAATGGCTCAAGCGAGCCTCACATGACGTGCGTTGATCACAGTCAAATTCACACTGATAAAGATACTGAAAACACAAGATACACACACAGAAAAGACCGCTAGAGGGCGTAACAACTATTATGAGAAGTTAGGCCGGGTAAGGCCGTAACAACTACTATACCCGAGGGAAATTTATTAGATGAGAAAATTTCGAGTTTAATACGCTGGAAACTTACCCAGCAATTATTTCAGAGTTTTTGGAAACGGTGGTCCAGTGAGTATATCACCAGTCTTCAACGTCGCAACAAGTGGCAAAAAATCACAGCAAAATGTTAAATTGAATGATTTAGTGCTTCTTAAAGATGACATTCCCCCTTTACATTGGAAATCAGGTCGAGTGACTGAAGTTTATCCTAGTGCTGATGATAAAGTTCGTGTGGTGTTAGTTAAAACTGCCAACGGACTATTAAAAAGACCTATTCACAAACTTAGTGTTTTGCCAATTGAGAACTGAATTTAAATCGACTTAAAATTTTGATTCTTTAAATTTATTTAATATGTTCCTGAATGTATCAAGGCGTCTTTTCATCTGTTGTGAAAATTGCATTTTTATTCATTGATTATTTTAGAAAATAAAACGAGTTAGGATTAATCCATTTAATTGCATGCACGGTAAAACACTCATTTTGAATATTTTTATATTTACCTTTCCTTTAGTAATGTGCATGATAGCTATATCTTATTGTCATGTGAATGGTAGTAATTTTTATGAATCCTAATTAATCCCAAACATTTAGCCTTTCATTTCCTAAAATTGCATATTTGAATTTGATAATTTTTATATAGTAATTTTAATTTAAGTAGCATTCTTATGCATTTATTTTATTTCATTTTATTAATATTTGAATTGGTCGCGTATTTGCGAATATTTTAATTTTATGGAAAATGATTATCACATTTTTAACTTTAGATAATTGTGTATTTGATTTTGAAATATCAAATTTTAGTATTTGCTTTGAAACAGTGCTTCAAGGCCCCCCGGTATGTTACGGCCTTACCCGGCCTAACTTCTCATAATAGTTGTTACGCCCTCTAGCGGTCTTTTCTGTGTGCATCTTGTGTTTTCAGTATCTTTATCAGTGTGAATTTGACTGCGATCGGCGCACGTCGTGTGAGGCTCGCTTGAGCCATTGAGTTTGCGTTGGTCACAGATTTATGTTTAGCAATAAAAACCAGTTACAGTCCATTGCCTCGTCTTTTGAGTTTTGGTTAGAAATGACCTCGTCCCCTTCTCACAATCCGTAACACCATCCGTAGAAAAACTATTTAACCCTTTGCGGACAGAACTTTTTAGAACACTCAAATTAGGTTGGCGCACTTCATACGCCATCCCATTTTTTGAAACT
>BGPR01032701.1:0-12333 GCA_013235015.1 Araneus ventricosus | reverse complement strand
GCACATCGTTGTACATGTGGTTAAATCTCTTCCCTCCCCAGATGGTTATGACTGGTTTCTGCTGACTCTGGGCGCGGATTTGGTAGATAAAAGTTAGGATATATATATATAAATTTGGGGGGGGGGGAGTTACAGAATGAAAAAGGTCTGGATTTTGGATCATTCCGGACGTCTGGATTTGCGACGATCGACTGTATATGAAAAATGAGGCTGTATGCGTACAAAATGCAGTTTCTGCAGAAGTGCATTTGCTGTGGAGATGTTATCTCGCATCGAATATGAACACAATTTTCTAAACTGCATCATTTTTTTTTCAGACGAAGCAACATTTCATGTGAGCAACAAAGTGAATAAGCACAACAGCAGAATTCAGGGCTCAGAGAATCTCCCTGCAGCACAGGAATTGGAAAGAAACAGTCCAAAAATCAATGTGTGGGGTGCTCTTTCACATGATACAGTCATAGGACCATTTTCCTTTGCTGAGACTTCTGTGACAGAAAGCATTTACCCAGACACGTTGAAAATTTAAGCAATACCCCAAATGCAACATTTAAAACCTACTGTTATCTTCCAACAAGATGGGGCGCTCCTCACTGGGACATGGATGTTCGAGCACTTTTGGATACAACTTTCCCTAACAGATGGATGGCCCAATTTGCCTGGCCACCAAGATCTCCAGACGTCACTCCACTGGATTTTTTCTTTTGGGACTACGTCAGAGACATAGTCTACTCAAGGGAGATCCGCAATGTTGAAGACCTTTGTGTCTCAATAACAGCTACTATGGCTACTGTGACTACGAAAATGCTACTGCGGACATGCCTGGAACTGGACTACCGGCTGGATATCCTCAGGGCTACTAAGGGAGCCCACATGGAAGTGCACTGATTTTTTAATAAAAACTTTGTGAATACTGTTATCTAATTTTAATTTTTCTTATGCTTTTTAACTTTCTCTTAAGTATAGCGACCTCTCCAAATTAGGGACATTTGATTCGGACACCCTGTATATTTATTTTTTACACAATGCTGTTATGTAGATTTTTTTTTTTTTTTTAAATTTTATATATCACTATTTTTTTATATATTTATTATTTTATTTATCCCGTTATATTTATAGTTGTTTATCTTTCCTTACTTTTTATTCTTTTATTATTGTTATAACACTGTTACAATTCATGTTTAATATTACAGTCAAACCCCGTTATGACGAACCCTCAACGGACCGACTCAGAAGTTCGTTTTAACCGAGGTTTGCTGTATCCGTATTTGCAAAAAAAAAAAAAATGCTAAGATACTACTTCTATAATAAACTTTTTAATAACATAATATTTTCATTAGTAATTAGGGACAAATAAAATATTAAATAATTCGCTTGCCAACGTTAGCCATGGTCACTGCAAAGTTCACAGAATGACAAGCAATTAAACTAAAATTGCAGAGAAAACACGTAATTGCTCCTAGGTCGTCTGACCAGAAAGTCCCCCCCTTTCCTTGGTTAACACCAGGCTAGGTGTCCACCGGGGGGGAGGAAGGGAAGTAGAAACTGCAAAGAGCCTTGCCTATTGGGTTTTTTTTCTCTCACTTATGGGCTTAGCAGAGACTCTAACAAAGGTACAATAGGCGAGGAATGTGGTCTCTGGACCAGAGCATTTCATGCAAAAGGGGTAACTCTTGTAGAAGTTGGGTCGACTTGAGCACAATTAGTAAAGAATGTCCCTTTAGGCAAGTGAAAAGTTTGAAGTTTTAGAAATTTTCAAATCGCTATAACCAAGTCTCTAGCGTTTGCTATTCGCTGTAAACGTATGAAAATACATTATTAACATAGGGCTTCAGTTGGGACCATGTGGAAGGTTCGCTGTAACCGAGGGTTCGTTATATCCCGGGTTAGCTATATCGCGGTTTGACTGTATTACTATTGTTATTATCCATTTAATGTAATCAACTATCATATATCAACTTTGTTATACACCCCCATAGATGATGTGAATTACGTTTTAAAAAAATAAGCAACTGCTAGATAAGGAAGGACCAAAGCAAGTCTGTGTGAGCACAATGCTTTTGGGGAACACGTTGTTTCCCTTCTACACGTGTCCACCCCAAATTGGTGTGAAATCATCTGGTGATTTTGGGTATGAAGATGTGTTACAGTGTCAAAGACAGAAATATGAACCCTTTCTGAATAAAGTATTTAATTAATTGCTATTAATATGAAAAGAAATGTGGTAGGGAGGTGGGGCAATTAACCCTTTCCAGAGCGATGGTCGCAAATGAGGACAGCCAATTTAAAATTTTCTGAAAAAACCTTTCCGTTTTGAAACCAGAAAAGTTGATGCGAGAGGCAGGTAATTGTTCACTTTTGAGAATATAGATGGCAGCACTATGAATTATGCTTGCACCAGGAGTAATTTTAAATTTAAAATGCCCCAATTTCTTGACTCAAATATGGAAAAAATTTTCTGAGTTCTTAAAGATTCCAATTTTACCAAATTCACTTGAAAACTTTCCCCCAATATTCTTGAAGTATTAATTTATGATTTTGTGTAACATTCAACTTTGTTTTTTGAACATATCAAGATGAACCCGAAGAGGTCCTCATATGGGGGTGTCCCCACAGGGGGACACCCTTCCCCCCATGGGAGGGGGCAAATTAAGAATTTTTCTGTGTAAATTCTATGTCTAGACAAATATAATAAACTCACTCAAATAACTAAAAAAAAATAACTCATAATAACTAAAAATAATAAACTAAATCATTGTGTTAACTAAACTAAAATAATAAACTAAACTCACTCATTGTGTTTTTTCATTATATTTCAAAAATTTTAATGTCGTGCGACAGGATGGGTTAAACAAATGTATGACTATGAAATTCACAGTAACATTTTGATTACTACTTACCTTCATAAAACAAAAGATCTGCGAGAAATAATTTCACATTACACCTGATTTATTAAAAAGATATCATTCAATCAATAATTAAAAATCTCATAATACATCAATATTGTATGCTTTATTAAAGGTAAGTTTCACCTAATATTTGTCTTCATAATGAAACTTATGAAACAATGGCAAAGGTCAAATTATCTTCTTTTTTTTTTTTTAACTATGTAAGTCTATTAAATTTTCCTAGAAAATTCATCTCTATCCTTAGCAGCAGAACTGGCTTTCCCTTTTTCATGTTCAATTCAAAAATAGATAATTCATATTGTTATGGTTCTGATGGGATCGTGGATTGAATGGACTTTAATCAAGACAGCGGAAATAGAAATTTATTTACAGTGGTTATTTACAAGTGATAAAGCAAAACAATCCAGTTTTCAATAGACTACTACAGTTCAAATTAGCACACTCGCAGAGTATGGAAAAAACTGAAAACGCTATGCCGCAAATTGGCTTAGATTCTCAGCCAAATTCAGAAACCTTGTCTCGGTCAAAACGCCGACAATTGCATGTCACACTTACTCATTGAAAGTGTTAGGAAACTTTATCTTAAATCGAGGTCCAAATTTTTTGAACCAAGATATTTTTAAGGAGATTCTCACTGATTCTAACCACTTTTTTTGCCACTTTTTCAGCGTTTGCAGCAGCATTGATTCACTTTCAGGTTTAAGTAAACGAGGTATCACTATAAATACAAGCAATACATCTCAGCAATTGCTTTTCCGCTTCTCCCCTTTGCTTTTACAAGCTAACTGCATGGCTGGCTGACTAGTTTTCTTGGAATTCCCAATACTTTTGCTACACGTGTAGGCATTTACTTTAGGCAAAAGTCTAAATTTATTAGGATTGGGATTAAGAGTAAGTTAAATGCTGCAAATGCTTAATGATGATTAATAAACTGTTACGTGCTTCTGATTTAACTTTTAGTCAAGTTGACTAGAATGTTTTTAATAAAGTGTTTGTTTTTATATCAGCTTAGTCATTGAATACAACTTGAACTTTTTTAGACTAAACATGAGATACAAATTTCAGAAAGTACAACAGAAACTGACTTATAGGTGATTGCAGCGAGGCTTTTACATACTCCCAGGAGAGACTCAAGATTTTTCTAGAAAAGAGTAGAAATTTCACGGCACCAAGTTGCCAAGATATGTTCAATTCACAGAATTCATAACGGTATTTATAGGTAGATTTTATTAAACATCCATGTATAAAGTATTCTTGAGATTTCAGAGATATGATTAAAAACAAAAGAGTTTGGTTCATTCAATTTAAAACCTAATTTTTTCTTACCTGAAAGCTACAAGATCAAAATAATTATGCACATGGAGGGTTAGCATTGCTATTAAAGTAAGTGTAGCATGGAATCATTCATCCAATTATGATACAAGAACCAAATATGCATCATAAAATTTCAATTATTCCCCAAGCTTTTCAAAAATACTATTACGATTTGGACAGGTTCATGGATTGATTTGACTTTAATCAAGACGACACAAACAAATTCATTTACAGCTGTATTTACAAATATTTATAGTTGACAGAGCAAAAGCAATCCAGTCTTCAAAAGACTACAACAATTCAAATCACAGCGGTTTTTCAACCGCCTTACACAGCCTGTTTATATACTGTTACAAAGCTGCAAAGTTGTTTCCCTGACAAACTAATCTTGGCGACTATTTTGGTGACAAAAGGAATTTTCTAGAAAAATCCTGAACTGTAAACCTATCTCTATTGGGAGCCAGTAACTTCATGAAAACTTCTAGAGATTACATCACTTCGTACGTAATGACGTCAGTTCCTGTTGAAAAAGGTATAAAAGCAAGCTCTCAAACCTAGAGTAGTCAGTTGGACTTTGATCAGCAAGCAAGCTGGCGAACTCAAAAACATTTGAGTGCTATTGAAAGTGCTGTGTCCGAGATTCATTGGTGATCTCTGTTGTAAATTTGTAGAAGAACTGTCTAGTTTTGTCCATGTGCTACGTTGGTGTTTTTGCTGAAAGCCTTGTGGAATAAAGAGTCATTTATTTTTTTTTATTATCCTGCTTCTTAATCTGCATTCATATACTCCCACCAGACAATTTTTGTAACAATACTGTTACAATTTGGATAGGTTCATGGATTGAATACACTTTAATCAAGATGGCACAAACAGAAATTTATTTACAGCTGTATTTACAAATATTTACAGTTGACAGAGCAAAAACAATCCAGCCTTTAAAAGACCACAACAGTTCAAATCAGCTCACAGCACACAGCATGGTAGAAACTCAAAACAATAAGCCGCAAAATGTCTTAGTCACTCGGCTAAATTCAGCAGTCTCGACACCAACAATCGCGAGTTATGCTCACTCAATCAAAGCAAAACAGCAACACAACTTACCGCGGTTGCAGAAAGGTTTTATATACTCTCAGGCGACTGTCGGATTTTCTAGAAAAAGGTAGAAATTTCATAACCAAATATGCTACCAAACTTTGTCGCCAAATCACCAAAACCTTGCCAAGTCGTTGAATTTACAGAATTCGTGACAATATTTTGAGAATTTCCAAAATTATGAAAAGGCAGAATTTTATTCATCTTATTATTAAAATATAAACTATCTTCATAATGTTACTAGCAGTATATAACTACTGAAATTTACATTTGATTAAAAAAAATATATATAATACACATAAAACTTAGAAAAAGTAACTTGAGAAAACAAATTTACGGAATGAAATAATACTCACTGCAACCAGATTGCGCTTCACCTCCTCGCTTAGGAGATGGCTTTTCACAGATATCATGATGTTACTAAAGTCTATTGCTGATATAAAACCCTTCCTATTTCTGTCGTACCTCTGAAACGCTTGGATAGCATGTTCTTCATGAAAATCCTATGAAAGGCATACTACATTAAAAAAGCAACAGTATGAAACTACTTGACAACAAAACTTAAAATCACAAATTAAAGTATAATTTTGAAAGATTTCATTTAACCCTTTGAGGACAGGTACGGCATATAGAGTGCACCAGTGGGTATCTACCATAAACTGAATAAAAATTATCGAAGGTGGAGAGTGATGCAATACTGCTGAATACTGTCTCGCGCTTCTTTGTAATCGGGTTCAAATTCAAAGCTCTTGTGTGCCAGCGATATTATTTAAATTGGATGGTGCACAATGTGTTTCTTCATAGGTATTTCTTTTAACTGTATTGTTAACCACCTACAAGATTGTATATATTTGTGTCTATTACTTTTACTTTCTGTGAGGCGTAGAGAGATGTCTGTAGCTATCTCGAGTTGAGATAGATGATTGACTTTGCTCATAATAAAATGCTTTTATGCATTCTTGGCCTGTCTTCCTGCTCAAATAGCTAAAGCTTCTACCTTTCATAACTTCATACCCGACTTCTTCAGTATAAAATATATCAGCTCTCTGTAACCCAACCTGGCCATCACGAAACAGCGGGAAATTATCCATACAGAGCAATATTCGACAGTTTTGGAAGGATTACGCAAGAAAATAGCAGCCGAGGACGAATCTGATGCATTATATCTCAATGCTGAAGCAATTGAAAACAGTGACCAAGAAACTGGTTTTGAGACTGACGTGGAGGATAAACCAGTTCATGAAGAATATAGTGACTCACACTTGAACACAAATGTTTATATCATCCATCCAACCTTTAGTCTTTAATCCATAAAAAGTAAAGATATGTATAATTAAATAAGCATAGAGTTGGAAAAAATGAGATGGTGAATGAAGTGCGCCAACTTGCTCAGTGCTCTAAAATGTCACTTGTCCACAAAGGGTTAAGAGAAAATTCTTAGTTGCTACGGAAGATATCAAAAACTAATAGAATTTTCAAAACGAAAAGATATTAGTTCAAAATAATCTATTTTTCTTTCAGGAAGGATTTAAAAACCTATATAATATTTCTAAGAGAGAAAATAAAAAGCATTAATTCAAAAAAAAACTACAAGGGAGGATTTATAGAATTGCCCAAGATTCTTTATTTTGCATCTGGTAGCTAACACATTATATAAAAGTGTCGACATTTTTATTGCAATTTTGGTGAAAATTAATAAAATGTCTAAAAAAACTTGACAAAGGAGAAAATAATTGAGCATAGGTTAGCAATGTTTTCTTTCTCTTCCTAAACAAAATATTATGCAGTATCCAAATAATAGTCGTTAGCCATAATTTATCTATAAGCAAATCCAAAGAAATGCCACACAAGGAAATTAAAATTTGATAAAATGAACATTCTATAAAAGGAAGTTGTTCAAATTCAAAATTAACACAAAAATAATTACTCAAAAAAGATGAATATAGATATAAAATTAAAATTACAAAATGATATATATTAATACAAGGCAACAAAAATCATGTTCTAATGGTAAACTTTTTATTAAATTTTACTATACAAGAGAAAAAGAAATGCAGAACATAGATAATTTAACCGATTGGTATCATTTACTTTCATACAGAATTTCGCATTTTTAAGGATATCATAATTTTTTCTTACTTCATTGCAATACCAATGACAAGCAGGTATAAATACTTTTACAGGAATTCTTCCCTGTAGCCTATATCATATAAATATAGGTGACAAAAACTTCAGTTGGGTATGTGCAAGGCATTTTAAAAAAGGTGAGAGTTGTTTCAATCCAATTTGTTTAAAGCTTGGCATACTTATTTCAGTGGATGCAGATCATTGTAAAAATTTTAAGATATTTTCAATACATCTTTTGTGTGGTGAATGTGGTAACGAGTGATGAAATTATAAAAATATAGATTTATTTGCATTCAACATACCAACTCTAAAATTAGACATTACAATGAGACAATAATCATTGGTATTGTTCTAGAAAATGAATGTTCTTATAAGAATGTTCTTTTTGCATTCTTCAGCAATGGAATTCTGGGATCAGTCAGAATGTTCTTGCAGCCAATAAGGTGCAAGGAACTAGCTGATATTCTGATACTTTACACTACACATCCAATCATGGCCATTAGAGAGAAACGCAATATGCCTATAACAAGTAAAGCGCCAAATTGGAAAAGACAGAGGTGGCAATGTATCTTAACTTTAAATACAGTCGAAAAGGGAAGGTCTTGTGAAAATTGATGACTATTGCAACTCTTTAAGTTATAGCGGAAGTGCTTTTATCTTTGAATTAAAGTGGAAGTGTGTTCATGTTTAAAAATTAAGCAGCAGTAAAAAGGATTTATTTTAAAGATGTAGAAAATTATAGTACATATTATATATTTCCTTTAAGGTCACCTTCGTGTTTCTAATCTAACTCTTCTTAGAAACCTCCAGGTTTCTAACTTTACTCTGTTAAACTTTCATAAGTAAGCCTCAATATAAAAGTCATGTCTTTTTTCCTTAATTACATCAAGTAAAAAAAAAGTTCTCTTTCTATGAAGCAGCAAAACAACATAAATCTTTACAGTGTAATGCATAGACAAAAATCATAAAATAGATGAGTTCATAACTGAAGTAGCTCAAAATAATTCTAACAGATAATTCTTGAGATACAGTAGAAACCCGGAAACCTGAAATTCCAGATAATCCAAACACTTTTTTAATTTTCTGAAAAGTTTTTACTCAAAAAATGAAGGGGAAAAAAAATTACGAATCAGAAACAAAGCTAATGCTTATTCCAGACTTTACCCTTTGCGATTCAGTACATGTTTTGTTTTGAAAATGACTAAATTTATTTCAAAAATGAATATTAAACATGTAGCTGATCATAATATATAAAAGAAGACAATTTGGCATTTTTTATTTTCAAGAAATTTATGACTTCACAGTAAAACCAATGAATGGTAACGGGCTATTTTTCCTCCAAATAATTTATTATCGAAACAAAATTCAAATTATGTATTTAATTTATAAGTATATGCGAGTATTCATGATATTCAACATTAATAAAATTCAATATTCCTTTGAAGATTCAATTTTAAAAAATATCAATTTGTGCAAGAACCCTCATCATTTTGTTACTCTTAGAGATCAAAAGCAATTAAGCTCTTGCACTGCCGATATCTTTGTGGATACTAAAGGTATTGAACTGGAAATTTTTATATAATCTAGCAAAAGGTCTCTTTGTGGGTGTATGGTGTAAACAGTCCAACACGCAGGATAATGGAGAATGAAGGTTTATTTATAAATATGCAGGAAAACACGTAGCACAGGTACAGGAAACAATAGTTAGCCTAGATGTCCGACTCTTAAGTTATGAAAGAAAAATTGTGCTACGTTTCACCCATACACAGTAAAAAAATGCTCAATTTGTGGTTTCACTGAGAAACCAATTGACGTTAAAAGGTTAGAAGAAGTATTTGAAGTGGTCTTTAAGAATGAATATAGCAACTTAACGAGTAGAAACAAACTCGGATATCTTCTTTTCACCCTCAACTTGTTTGCCTCAGTACCGTGCGAATCACTGCAAGCTCTTTCCGTGCCCCTTCACAGAGCACCCAGAGTCAATACATTTGGTATAAGAAGAATATTTTACCAAATTTACCGGATAATCTGAATTCCCCGGAATCTGAACAGTGGTCAGTCCCAGTTAGTTCGGATTCCCAGGGTTCTACTGTATTTTGATTCAAAATGTCTTTTTAAACATGTTAAAATAATTACTTACATGAAGCAGCTGAGTAAATTCACTGTAACTAATTTCTCGTTTTTTGTCCCCACCAAAATGCAACCGAAGGAACTCGCTACCAAAATTGAAAGGTATCTGCTCATGAAGAGTAGTGTGTTTGATAATTTCTTCAAACTCATCTAGAATAAAAGAACAAAATTTAGTAGAAAAAATAAGGTTGGTATCTAGAAGTTGGAAAACGTGCGATTTTGTCGCCAATATGGTTCCTACAGAAATCAAGGAGATTAGTTCCACTGGCAACTGTTCGGTTAGACTGCTCATGTCATGGCCAGTGTTTTGCATTATTGAGTTATATACATACTACATGGATTTTTTTTTTTAAAACTGTAAATTAAAAACATTTATTAAATGTTTAGTTAAATAATAAAATATCTCTGAAATAAGATAATTTCAAATAATAGAAAAATGACTTTAAAAAAATTAATAGAATTTTGATTCAATGATTTCATATTTCACAAATCACATAAGTGAGCAATTTTTATTGCTCGTTTATAAAAATCATTTTGTGGAATAAAAAATAAAAATCATTTGTGTGGAATTCACTTGGTCATATTTTGGAATCCATCGTTTGGGATGTTGTCTTCAACTGCATGGTGGTTTCGTTTATTTCTTCACATTATTCTTTTTTTTTTTTCTTTCTTTCTTTTGTTATATCTAAAGCAGTTTCACCCAAGTGCAAAGATAAAAGAACTGAGTAAGTCTATTGATTCTTTACATTTCTTTCTATTGCCAATATTTTTCCTTGTTCTGAAAAACCTTTGCTACTAGGGGCAAATGATTTTAAATTTCTTTTATTCGTTGATATAACTGTGTTCTCCTTTAATTTCTTCAATATTCTTACATTCAGTGAGCAAGTGAAGCTACTAGGTTCTGGTTTCAGCTGCTAACAAAGCCATAGGATGATTTTTTTTTTTTTAAGTTTAAAAAATCTGCCCGCTTCAGATGCCACAGGCATCGCGAATGTGGTCGACATTCTATATTTGAAACAGGAGATAGTGCAAAGACAACCCGCAAACACAACGGGTTCAAAAAGATTAAACTTTCAGTGATTAGCTTTTAACTGTGACTGATGTCTGTGTATGCTTCATTAGCAGTCATCTCGGTTTGGCGACTTAGCGCCATTTTAATAAAAGTGTGTTTCAACTTCTAAATTTCAACCAAAAATAATTCTAGTTATAAACATAAATTCATAGAGTTTTAAATTCTGCTGACTTTTTCTTTTCTTTTTGCCACAGCATGTCAACGAACTCAGAACCGTGAAAGTTCCCAGTCAATTGAGTGGGCATATGTAGAAAATAAAATAATTAATAAAGGTGTGTTTTTAAAACAATTTTTTATTATATATTTATTCTAAAACATATCTAAAGTGAATTTAAATAATAATTAATACATTTTTGTAATAATAATTGCCTACTTCACTTTTTTTAAACTGAAACATGAAGTTAATTGGAATTTTTCAGATTTTAAAGCTTTGCTATGATGTTCCTTCAAAACGTAGGTGATTTTATGGCCAGGATTAATTTCTGATGAATTAATTTTAGAAGAAAATATATGACTGCAGACAATTATTATTTATTTGTGGGGGGACTTTTATATTTTGCACCATTAAATTAAACCACATAAATAAAAATTTTCACACAATAAAAACTAAATCAAATTACCACAAGTGATTGTGCCAGAGCCATTTGTGTCAAAAAGTTGAAAAGCAGTGATATAGAGAGCATCAGGACGACACAGAACAGATTCAAAAGCTTGGAATTCCAAAAATGATACGAGACTACGAGAAAAACATATTACACGTTATCATCAAATAGAAAAAAACAATCTATATATCACTCCTAATAATAAAGGAGAAGGTGTGTGTCTGTGTGTTGGTAATCTAAGGGACAGAGCTAGAAATTTTGTACAAACATACTTTGAAGGGTGGGAATGTGCACCTCGGAGCCCTTTTTTTGAAATTTTAATTAGAATTTTAATTAATTAAAAATTAAGCAAAATTTTGGCATGTTTCCTTAATAACTTCTGAAAATATTACAGCACCAGAATCATTTTCACGCCATCTGAAAGTGCAAAAAATTCCTTTATCAATTATATCAATTAAGTTGCTGTCTCTAATTTTAATAAATTTTTTAAAAAATTTTTTGGCATAATTTACAACAATACTTTTCATTGTTGCAACACAATTCAAACTGTTTACATTGTTTAAACAAACATTTATTTGTGTGTATCTCTTCCACTGTTGAAAGCTAAGGTAATATTTTAATGTTTAATGAAATGTTTTAATCAGCAGATTTTCATCCAGCTAACACGTGGCTGTAAGTAAAATGTGCTGAGCCATTTTAAAGTTAAACTCAAATGTATATTTTGTAAAAGGAATAAGAGCAAAGTTAATGCCAACAATGTGCATTTTGATGTCACAGCCAGTCACTTGACTCCATTAGGGACGTTCATGCAATCAACAAACAGAACAGGTGCAAAGCTATTGAAAGAACATGGGTTAAATGTCTATCACAATTTAATATTGCTTAAAGAACGATGAAAATCAAATTATGCATAAGAGATTCAATTGAAATTATATTCCCGGAGAACAAGCTGGTCGCCGAAGGCGGATAGTATTTAAAATAATTGGCAGAAACCAGAGGGTCAGTAACCCAGCTCCAACCACTGAACCGATTTTGACAATTTTTATTTCATATGAAAGCTTATGATGTCTAGATATGTCGTCAATTG
>BGPR01032700.1:0-17373 GCA_013235015.1 Araneus ventricosus | reverse complement strand
AGGAAAACAAACAATACAGTAACTCTACCCCATGTGTGATGATGGGGGTGTTTAGGTGATAATGCAGGAAAACAAACAATACAGAAACTCTATAGGCAGTCGCGGGAGAGCACAGACCTTATCTTCCGCATCAATTTTCTGTTTCTTCTTCAAAATCTCAGCCGTTGTCAAATATATAACAAGTATTTATGAATATTTATGTATGCAACCGATATTAGTAATAAAAATGTTTAATTCCAGTAATACACAAAATGCATATAGCTATTGCGAAAAAAATGATTATAAGTATCATTACATTTAAGCTGGGATTTTTTGCTTATAACATTGGTAAAAGAAATTATATATGAAAATTATTCAATTTTAATTTCAAAATAAATTATCGTAAAGAGAAAAAAAAATAAAGCTAGAAGAAAAGACTTTCCTAGAAGATTAAATGTAGATACTGATAACTAGATGCAGGTAACGCTCCAATGATATCAGGGCAGAATAAAAAATAATCATCGAGGAACACTCTTCTTCATCACAAACATAAGGTACAAAGTTTTAATGAGTGATTCAGTGATACAAATTAATATTGACAATAAAATATTTATGACTTATGAAATGTGTGGTACATGTTGTAAAAACAAATGCCAAGAAAATGGAGTAATTTTTATTCGTTGTCTTGTTTAACGTATTCCAATTGTTTAGAGTTAAGATAATCTAATTTGAGTCCATTTAATTTAGAGGGTTTTTTCATATTATTTTATTTAACTTTACTTGTTTCATGTTTGCAAAGATGGAATTTTTGGAATCGACTTTAGACCCTCTTTCTTTTGTGCAAGGGTTTAGAAAACTTGTACACTTGGGCATTTTCAATGACAATACACTATTTTAACATTTTTAGAGCTTAATTATGAGTTACGAGGTTAATATAATTAAATTGTGAATCCCTACCTTTGGCGCCACCTGACGGTCATTTTGAGAAAAAATGTCAACATTCCATAATATTTATAATAATGAATTATAAAGACTGAAAAGTTGAAAATAATAAAAAAAAACAAATTCTACCTTTTTAGCATACTAATAAAAGAGTACAAATTAATCTTCAGTACATGTCAAAATATGTTTTCTTAAATATTTATTTCAATATATGTCCTTATTTATTAGTTAGTATTTATTTCAGTATGTGTTATCAAAATATGTTCTTCGCGTTAAATGCGACCTTTGCTGGAAATTGACATCATCTTAAAAAATGCATAAAAGTTTTTGTTGGCCTTTTTTTCACACTCTCTCCCACTCCATTTCTTCTTTAGCAGACGGTTTGATGCGAGGATTGATCAACCCTCTACCAACCGGATCCAAGAGCTCGGCATCTTTGTCGGAATCATCATCAGGGATGAAATCAGGCCGCTTGCCTCCGCGATATTTGGGCAGATACCTTCGAATTTTATCCCAGAAAGGTCCAAACCTTCCCATGCCTTCTTTCACATTGAACTGCACTCCAACGGTGCCGCCTTGAATCACATTGTGCAGGTGCTTGGAGATCCTGGGTCCTTCGTACCTGGGATCGCCGGGATCTGGACCCTTGGAGAAGAACCGGATGGACCGGGGCATGATGATGTGGGCGGGGCCGTCCTCGTATTCAATTTCGTCTTCTTCTAAGGCAAGAGAAATGCTCACAAGCACCAAAAAGTAGACCAGAATTGTCAAACATCTGAAAAGAAAGGAGAGATACAATATTCAATCTTCTGCAAAAGGTTTACCAAAAGCAGATAAAAACAAGTCAAAAGACTTTATAGTTTTATCTTATTTTTTTTAAATTGATGATTTAAAAAAAAATGCGGCATTCCTTACTTATTCAAAATTTCAAATTCAACTTTATATAGTTGGCTGCTTTTGTTTAGCTTCGTTATATTTACGTCTAGTTCTGAAGCAACACGAGGGCTATTTTTGGGATAGACCTCATTATTTTGAATTGCGGTCCGATGACATGGACGACACCTGAGTCGACACCCTCGTTTTCAATCTTCCGCACCCCACTAGCAGGAGGGCATTTGGACCCATGGGTGCCCATGCCCTGGGGCAAGGTGGAGCCGCGCCCCCCTCCCCTAGCTCTCAGGGGAAAGGAAAAAATTTAGTGTAGTCATGTGTTTTTCTCTCAAGAAAATTATTTAAAAGTCGAAAAAGAATTAATGTTCAGGAAGGTCTAAAACGTAAAATGCGAGTTGTAATTTTGAATTTAGAGGACAAAAATTTGTTTTGTCCTCCGCGGGAAACATCGAAAAACCGTGGCTTCGAGGACAGAGTGATTGACTTGTTCGGCAAGAAGAAAAGAAATTTAGTTTGCTTTTTCAGATAAATATTAGTGTCAAATCCATAAACTAACCTACGCATAATAATCTACATTACAGTTTGCTTTTTATATCAATACCAGTGTAAAATCTTAAGAGGTGTACATTTTTAGTTTGTTTTCTGTATAAGGACTTTGCTCCTTCCTTCATTTGTGCTGCTAAATATTCACTGGTTTAAATAAAGTAGTTAAAATCACGTGTTATTCTTTTTTATAGAGTATGAATACCGTGGCTTAGTATTTTAGCAACAGGACAAAGTTTTTAACAGGGTCAGAACTGGAACTTTTTTATGGCTACTGAGAAGTCGCCATTCGTCTTCCAAAATATAAAAATTACTCCATACCCCCAGGACTAGGGCCCCCCTACAAACTATCATATGGGCCCCCTTGTTTGGCCCCGACGGGTTTAAAGTGCACTTGACTTGCTAATATGATGGTTCTTCAATGAAATCGGGTTTCGAGCCTGAAACCCTCCGGGCTGAAAATCGAGACCATAACACCGAGACCTTGGCTGCGTTTGTGTTCCTATCTTATAATAAGGCCTGTTATTTACGATCATTCCATGCCCTGCAAATGGCGCTGTGACCCTCCATTTTGAGCCCATCCATCCATTTAGTAGAGACATTGACTGTCGTGTCACGTTTACTCGAATCCTTGCAGTGAACGCCTTGCTAAAGTACACCGCAATCCCCCCCCCTCCACGCACACAAGCCTCTCCCTCTCCACCCGCATTCACAGACTGGCCAGAGCCCATTCCAAAAGGTGTGATGTGATGGAAATTGAAAGGTTGGACATTCAGGAGCGTTGCACTCCACCGCCCAAACTAGTCGCGAATGCTAAAAACTGATGAGAATTGGAGTGGTCTGCTCAGATATCCAACCGCTCCGTTTGGACTATCGGGCAATAAATACTGAAATGTGACCGGTGTAGATACGTGGTGGAGGAGGGAGGGAAGAATCTAGAGGAAATTGGAGGATGCGTTTTGCAGAAGGGGGGGGGGGAGAAGGAAATGCAGCAGGGGATCGGAGTGGCCTGTAGCGTTGGATTTGCATTGCATGGAACGGCTGCCAATAACCTATCTAAATGGATGTTCTAAGAAATAGAATGGTGGGACTGCCACCAGGCCATTTGCGCGGTGTGTCGTGCTCGTGAATGACCGACTTTAGTGAAAAGTTGGATATCCAACCCTTTCCAATTTCCATACTCCACGCTATTTGGAATGGTGTTGCGGGCCTATTGCGGTAATGCGGCGAGAGTTGTTAGTATGTGTGTAAAAGGGGGAGGAAGGGGGAGTTTGGCTCTTTCGTGAATGCGAAAAGAAGGAAACTGTAGACTGTACTTAAGCTGAGACGTTCACCGAGGAAATTGGAGAAGGCGGGGGAGGGTAAGGGATCGAAGTAACTGGAAGTGAACGGTTTTGCATGCCCCGGATTGCTCGTGAATGACCGACTTGGATGGCCGGAAATGGATGCACTAAAAATGGAATGGCGTGAAGTAATACCACGCCATTTGAGGGCTTGGAGTGTTCAGGAATTACCAACCTTAGGCTGGAACGCTCTACTCCACGCAAATTCGATCGCTCCACGCCCAAACCGGTCGTCAATACGAAAAACGATGAGAGCTCGAGAGCAGCGTTCGGAAGTTTGGATATCCAACCAGTCTGGATATCTTTCGCCATTTGGGCTAGCCATTTTTGAACCGCGATCGTTGTAAATGAGTGCGGGAAAGGGGGAAGACTCTCTCGCTCTAGAGGAAATCAAGTAAGCGGGGTGAGAAGTACATGCAATAGGAGATAGGAGTGACCCATAGCGGATAGATTTGGATCGCATATAGCGACCGTGAATGGCTTGCCAAAATGGATGGGCCGAAAAGTGGAATGGCTTGGAGTGCCACCACGCCATTTGCGTGGAGTGGAGAGTTAGTGAATGACCGGCTTTAAGATGATCCCATTGACCACGCCAAATCTAACCGAGAAGAGAATTATCCACCGATTTCGAAGTGTCAAGTGAAGGCCAAACTTCTCTTAGCGACAGTTAGTTTAGTTAAATTTAGTTATATCGCAACACGAAGGCTATTTTGGGACGGTCGTCGTAATTTTGAACCGTGATGTCGAGAAGGACACCTCCCTCTCGAAATTTTCACGTCACACCAGTGGTAAGATGATATCAGGAATTATGTCTGTCTGTGGACGCAAAAAATGTCTGTGAAAAACACAACGGGCTAGAAAGATGAAATATGGCGTATGATGTTTACATCAAGATTATAGTAAGATTTTGGACGGAATCCACCAAAGGGAAATCTATCTGTTTGTCCGGACGTGTGCGTATGATGCGATAACTCAAAAACGAACAGATTAGATAGATGAAATTTGGCATATGGTTTTTATTACCAGAATCGTGGATCTGTACCAAATTTTGAACCAAATATGTCAATATCTGGACTGTCTGTCGGTTTGTCTGTTCATGTGTATGTGAACGCAATAATTCAAAAACTCAAGAAATTAGGAAAGAAACATTTTTTATATGGTTTTGAATATATCAACGTTTGGACCAAATCAGTATAATGGAAGAGATCTAAAATTTATGCTCTAATCTCGTCTCTATACGCCGAAACTAAACTCAAAAGCGCCGTGTTGCGGAAGTATAGGACAAAAATTAGGGAAGAACACTTCCATTGGTGTTATTAGACCTTTTTTAAGTCCTCGAGTTTAAAACTCTTGGTGTAGATGAACTAAAACAGACATCTATAGTTCAGCAACGGATTCCGAGACTAGCACTTTTGGACGATTTTACGCCGGAAAGGGATGTCGGGTAATGAGTCATATGAGCGCATTTCCGGAGTTCTTTGTTAGATCACGCTTAACATTACCCTTCCATTCTTCACTTTCCCCCTATTTTGATGAAAATAACTCCGCCCGGCGCATGCGCAAAAGCGCGGAGGGTTTCCGAATCCGTTGCTAAACAACACATGTAAACGTAAAAGAAGTAAGTCCAGTTTTAAAATATTCCTCAAATTTTCTTGCGCAAGTTTTGCTAATTATTTTTGTTCAGTTCTTCAACTAGAATTTTATCTCTAAAATCCATATCGCGCAATTTTTCCGTTTAAAATCCTTGGATATTATCAGAGTTTCCTTTAATAAATTTAGAATATTTCGTTTGAGATTCGTATGCAAATTGTACGAGGATGAATCTAAAAAAAGATTACAAGGGTAATAAAAAATTATTTATTAACATTAGATAGAAAATACAAAAGGGAATTAAGAGGCATACTTGTTCAACACTTTTCCGCATAATCACCAAATTTATTTAAGTATTTATCTGAATGCAGGACCAATTTGTTTAGCCCGGCTTGGTAGGAATCACGTTCCTGCCCATTAAGCTCAAGACAGCTGTTTTCACATCACTGTTTGAAGAGAACCTTGTTCCAGATAAGTGTTTGGAACCCAGATTGGGTGCCAAATCTCGGCTGTATGGGGGTGGGGTGGCTCTAGACTTCCTACTTGAACTTCCGCAGCAATTCTTGAGTTTTGCGAGCAGTATGGGTATTGTCATGCAGGAGGACGACACCATCACTTAACATGCGACGGCGTTTGCGTCGGATGGTTTCACGATGGCCCAGAGTCTATTTCCTTTTCCCGAAATTTAAGGAACCCTTATCTGGAACAAGCTTCTCTTCAGACAGTGACGTGAAAACAGCTGTCTTGAGCTCAATGGGCAGGGACGTGATTCCTACCAAGCCGGGTTAAACAAGTTGGTCCTGCGTTCAGATAAATGTCTAAATAGATTTGGTGATTGCGTGGAAAAGTGATCGGCAAGTATGCCTCTTAATTCCCTCTTGTATTTTCTGTCTAATGTAAATAAATAATTTTTTATTACCCGTGTAATCTTTTTTTGGATCCATCCTCGTAACAAAATGTTTTTTCTCTAAAAGAGACTTATAAAATTCAGATAATCATCAATTCCAATGTATTGTCAAACGATGCCAATTTGTCATCGTTTTTGCCCTTTATTTACAAAACTAGAAGATTTGTGCCCATCTAAGACGGGCTTTTAGCTTGCCAACAATATCTCAGATCTGATTGTCAGTGCTTAAGAAATAAAACCAGCGGGAGTGTTCTCCCCTAAACTTTCTCGTATACTTCCCCAAAAAGGTGCCGTTTCCCCTTCCCCGCGTGGCTAAAAAAATTCGAACCTATTGTTACCCAGAATCCAATGACTATCAGAAGGTTTTTCATTATAGTGATTGAAAAATATCTAGGCAAAGAATGAAATTCAAAGAGATGCGTAACGATTTTCTTCTCTTACCGGCTCAAGGACAAACTGACGTAATTCGCTACTCCGTAATAAAATTCCTCTCCGCTCTTCCGCTACGCATGCGCGCGGAGATGCCGGATTCTCTTCAAAAGTAAATTATGCGGACCGACAGACAGTCAACCCTTTGACGGATTTGGCCCAAAATTTTATACGGACCTACATTCATGACGATAAAACTGTGTATAAAATTTTATCCATCTGGCTTTTCAAGTTTTTGAGTTATAGAGTTCGCATGACCTCGAACATGCAGACAGATAGACTTCACGTTGACAGATTTTGTCCAAAATTTGATAGAAACCTACAAATTATGTTTAAAGACCACATATCAAATTTCATCCCCGTAGCTCTAATAGTTTTTGAGTTATCGTGTTCACAGACAGACAGACACACACACACACAGAGAGACAGACAGACATAATTCCAAAATTGTGTTTTTCGGACTCAGGGAGGTCTAAAACGTGGAGATTCGTCAAAATCTCGAGTTCGAATTTTTTGACAATTGCAATACTTTCTCTTTGTATACTTCGTATACGAGAAAGTAAAAAGGCATGAGAAACAGAAATGATGAATCAATTGGACGCTAACTTTCGTTTTGCAAAATATATAAATATTCCATTCCAAAAGTAAGTACGGAAAAGAAAGAGCCTTTTTAGCCAAAACGAAAGTAAAGATCTCCGAGAAGTGGAAAAATAAATTAATTCTAATTAATTAAATATTTGCGGTTTGAATTCTGTTTAATGTCCCTTGTCTTTGTCTCGCCCTCCATCATGCAAATCTCTCTTGCTAACCTTCGTTTCTTTGCAATTTCCCACAATACTTGAACTGTTTCTCTTTTAAAGACTAGAAAATCACCCATCATGGTATGACGGGTGCAAATTGCCTCTTCATTCGAGAGATTTCCCGTCAAATTTGACGTGTTTAAATAGATATATATGCGAGAGAAATGTTTAATATGGATTGAAAACAAATAAAATAAACAAATATTTTATGACAGGAAATTGGGTTTTTTATTTACGTATTTCTTTATTCAAAAAACCTCTTGGTAAACAACATTCCGTGTGAAGTATTTTCCTTGTACTTCAGATGTCTAATCAAAACAAAACACTTCTCCGCTTGTCAAATGTTGCCAAAAAATATTATCAAATTATATCACCACGATTGCAATAAATAATCAGATGCATCGTGGCGTCCAAACTATATCACGCGCATGATATACCACTGACGTGATTTACTACTTTCTATTAAAAAACGGAAATTAATTTGAAATATGTGATTCATATAATTTAAAATTTCTCAGGAACTATTGATCATGTTCGGGATAAATTTGACATCAATCGATAGCAAATTTTATTTCACTATTTTAGAGCTGTTAAATTTGAAATTAGAACGGCAATTACTTTTTTAAATTTAAAATGACTGAAATTTAGGTGCTCTGATAATGAAATAATGCTGTTTAACGTCTCGCAGTGCTATGGCGTGAATTTTATTGTTGGTGACGTCAGATCGTTACCAGATCAGTGAGAGACAGATCTGGGCTATTATATTAGTAATTTCAAAAATTTATATTCAGTAATAGCTACGATAACGCACACGTAAAACGCGGAAAAATATGTTCTTAGCATTTTCATTGGACATTGGAAAATCGAACTCAAAAAATGATAAATTGACAAAGAAACTTTGAAACATGAAAGAAAAGCGGTACAAGGCATAAAGTTTCCACAGGCAAGTACTCAAAATTATCACTTTGCATATCAAGTAGTGATTGTGCACTTCGTGGAATGTTGAATTGATGTCGCTCCTAACAGGACGGTGTTTAGTTTAGTTCTTTCCCGTTTCTGAAGCAACATGAGGGCTATTTTGGGACGGACCTCGCAATAACAGGGCGGTGTTCCCAAATGTGCAAACAGAATGAAAACCTAAATGTCTGTTTCTGTTGTAATTTGGATTCGATACATCAATTCTTTCAAATGGCTACATGCAAAATTCCTCACATTTTATGAGGATATGAGCTAAATTCTCATGATTTAACTAAGGCCATTTTTAAGTGAACAGGAAAAGGAAGTCTGACATCTTCTGTTTATTAAAGCGTCATCGGAACACCTTGTTATCACTTCAGGTAGAAATCTGACTTAGTTCCCATATATGAGAATAGGTAGCTTTCTTCGAAGAATTTCAAGGAAATCTGGCCCATATTTGCGTTTGACTTTGTAGAAATCTGACTTAGTTCCCATATATGAGAATAGGTAGCTTTCTTCGAAGAATTTCAAGGAAATCTGGCCCATATTTGCGTTTGACTTTGTAGAAATCTGACTTAATTATATGAGAATAGATAGCTTTCTTCGGGCATTTTCAAGGAAATCTGGCACATATTTGCGTTTGGCTTTGGATTAAAGTTTCCAGCGACCAATTTGTTGGTAAAACGCACATCAATCTATCAGTTTTTGAATAATGCTTATTAATTATTCCAACGACAGCCTGTCGATAGAAGCCATTAACCTCATATTCATGCTCCTCAGGCAAGCCATGTCTTAACTAAGATGCTTTCAAAAATATAAGTTTGCTCGTAATTTTGTGAAATGAAATATATATTTTAATGGAACTTGCAATTTATTTCATTCCTTGCCCTTCTTTAATTCTTTATATTTGTACTTATGTTTAGGAAAGCCGCGTCCACTGCAGAAAAAACAAAAAGCAGAAATAAAAAAAAATTCTTTTTAGTCAGTTTTGTTAGAGTCGATTATTGAAAATTGAAAACTCATCTATGACCATTTCAGTATTACAGGGCGATTCGAAATTGAACGCACGAACTATTAGGAGCGGTAGAAAGCCAGAATCACATATTGTTCAGCAACGGATTCGGAAAATCTCCGCGGTTTTGTTCATGATCCGGGCGGAGTTATTTTCATAAAAATAGGAGGAAAGTGAAGAATGGAAGGGTGTTGTTTACATTTCACTGAGCGTGATATAACAAAGAACTCCGAAAAGGTCCTTTTAGAACTCATTGCCTGACACCCCTTTCCGGTGTAAAATCGTCCAAAAGTAGTAGTCTCGGGATCCGTTGCTGAACAGTAGGAATGTACACTGAAGAGCCAGAAAAACTGATACAGGCGTGCGTTTGCAAATAACAGGGGTATGCAACCAATCATCGTAACCCGATGCGGTCGGCAACGCCTATATAAGACAACAGGTGTCTGACAAATGTATTAGATCGGTTTCTGCTGCTGCAATGGCAGGTTATCAAGATTTAAATGACTTTGAACGCGATTTCAATGATGGGGAATCTACAAGTGTCAGCGTGCGAACTCTTCAACGGACCATCATTAATATGGGTTCTCAGAGCCGAAGGCCCACTCGTGTACCGTTGCTGACTGCACGGCACAAAGCTTTACTCCTCTCCTGGGCCCGACAACACTACCATTGGACTGTTGATGACTGGAAACACGTTGCCTGGTCTGACGAGTCTCGTTTCCAATTGTATCGGACGGAAGCACGTGTACGAGTATGGAGACGACATCATTAATCCATAGACCCTGTTTGTCAACAGGGGACTGTTCAATCTGGTGAAGCCTCTGTGATGGTATGGGACGTGTGCAGTTGGCGTGATATGGGACCCCTGATACGTCTAGAGACGACTCTGACAGGTGACAGGTACTTAAGCATCCTGCCCGATCACCTACACTCATTCATGTCCATTGTGCATTCCGACGGATTGGGACAATTCCAGCAGCACAATGCGACACCCCACGGGTCGAGAGTTGCTACCAAGTGGCTCCAGGAACACTCTTCTGACTTTAGACACTTCCATTGGCCACCTAAATCCCCAGAGATGAACATTATTGAAGATATCCGGGATGCCTTGCTACATGCTGTTGAGAATAGATCTCCGCCACCTCACACTCCTATGGATTTATGGACTGCCCTGAAGGATGAATGGTGTGAATCGCCTCCAAGATACCTTCAGACATTAGTCGAGTCCATGCCACATCGTGTTGCGGCACTTCTGTGTGTGCGTGGGGGCCCTACACGATATTAGGCAGGTGTACCAGTTTTTCTGGCTCTTCAGTGTATGAACGGAAATACCGCCCGGATGAGCTAGATGCAGAGATGACAAGCCAGTTAGTTACCTATAAAAACGCTTTATTTAATAAAATTTACACTTGAACAGTATGTGCACACGCCCAGTTTTGCAAGAACTGCTATAAGTTGTAACCATTCAAAGTTATGCACGCTCTACATCGGTGGCGAATGGATTGATGAACCTTTACAAAAAATGCCAGACATTTGCAGCGGAGGTAGAAATACTTTTGACGAGGTCGGCTGTTGTCATCTCGTAGACCGTTGCTTTAGAAACACACAAGACAAAAAAAACGGGCGATACCGATTCAACTACAGCGCTCTCTAGCTTATCTGATTGGTACGCTTTCTCATGCTCTCACACGTGGTTTTGTTTTGTATTTGTGTTTCCTGCCTCCCCTAAAAGTCTGTACATCAAATTTTAAATTGCCCTGTATTTATAATTTCAACACGCACACTTCTGACTGAAAACGCGTTTGTGATAAATTTCTTTGAGGCTTGCGATAGTAGTTCATTTCTAACAAACTGTTTTCTTACATATAGTAAGAGTAATAAGAAACTAAATAAGACGTTTTTAATTTAGATTATTCATCTAAAATACATTTTAAGCTTTGTTTTCTAATCGAATGCTCTCTTCATTTCGAAGTATTAAAAAAAATTTAGTCAATCTCTAGATTCCATATATAATCACTCGTGAAGAGAGGCGGTTTTTCGCACAGGCGTTAGAGTCGCTCGCCTCGTACTTAGAGACCTTCGGGATGGCCTCAAAATTTATTTGACGTATATTGAGGTGCTAAGCCGACGCCGAATTTACGACATTGGGTAGAGGGGCCTCAAAACAATTTTCAACCTGTGGTTCCGCCACTGCTCATGACGAAAGAATTTTATTCATATAAAAGCTTATGAAAAGTCTGATACATTTACAATATTTCGGGAGAAATTACATCAAAGCATTCAAAATTAAATGACGACTCAAATCCTTTTATTAAATTTTATTCTTCATTTTTTTAATAAGCAAATTTTATTTTTTTCTAAAAAAATAAAACTACATGAAAAAAGTTTACATAGCACTACCTTCCAATGAGCTGCTGCCATCCATTTCCTGGGAAATGGCGTCCCAAAGTAGTACACTTTTTGCTTAACTCGTTCGGTACCGACCGTCACATATATGTGACACAGCCGTTTCTTACCAGAGCCCGACGTCACATATACGTGACAAACGTAAAAACTATTCCAACTGATGTCATATAATCCCGTCATATATTAAATTGGATTGTGGTGGACGTTTTTCCCAGAGGACGCTGATAGCGCAGTGGCGTAGCGAGGGTGAGTAACGCCAGGGTTATAATGTGATTTTTCGCGCCCCCCTTCCCCAGATAGCAAAGAAGGTTGCGGAAAGGTTGCCATTTCACTTTCCATAGGCTGTCCGCGAAAACCGTTTCGGAAACCATTGCCGCAAGGTATACATAGGAAAGCGTTTTATGAACTACCTCACCGACAAGGTTTGAACAAAAAGTCTGCGAAAGCATTTCCGCTTAAACTGTTTCGGAAACAATTCCCGCAAAATTGAAGTAAGAAAGCTTTTTATTAACCACCTGTCCTATCGTGTGTAGCCTCGTCCGGTATAGTGGTTACTGCGTTTGCCTTCCAGCTCTAGGAACGCGAGTTCGATCCGCGGCTGAGAGGAATTTGCAGTTTTGTCACAATCTACAATCTAATCGTACAAGTAAGTTCAATTAAAAATTAGATTAATCAAATTAACTGAAATTAATAATTAAGATCTCCAATTAATTGACATTCCAGATGACGTCAGAAGAAGGGGGATAAAAAAGGGGGTTGGACCCCTCTGTTTGGCTTTGAAGGGGGTGAGAAAAGAGGGTTTGGACCCCTCTCTTTGGCTTTGAAGAGGGGGTGAAAAAAAGGGTGTTGGACCCTTCTGTAAGATTACGGCTTCGGAGGGGGGGAGGGGAGCTCTATTTTGTCCGCCGAAGGAGGGCTCTTAACAACCTTTTGAAAGGCCTGAAACAAGCTTGAGGAAAGCCTAAAACAAGCTTGTAATAAAAGCTTGGGGAAATCTTACTGACAACCTTTTGAAAGGCCTGAAACAAGCTTGAGGAAAGCCTAAAACAAGCTTGTAATAAAACCTTGGGGAAATCTTACTGACAACCTTTTGAAAGGCCTGAAACAAGATTGAGGAAAGCCTAAAACAAGCTTGTAATAAAAGCTTGGGGAAATCTTACTGAAAACCTTATAGAAAACCTTGTTTCTTGTTGACTAGCGAACCTTTCCGCTTACCTTGCCGAAAGGTTCAACCCTTGTCATGGAAACCTTTGTGACAAACCTTTACCCTTGCCGACATCAAGGTTTCCGAAAACTTTCAGACAAGCTTTCTTTGCTATCTGGGTCATTATCAATGGCTTAGCTTGTGAAATGGCGCCCGGGGCATGGTATATTTTCGTCCCCCCCACTGTATCGGACTTTAAAAAGTGACAAAAGGTAACGTTTTGTCATCATGGCCAGTGGGGTAGCGGCTTTAAGTGGCGCCTGGTAAATAATATGATTTTTGTTATCCCAGCCGTCATCAGTGGCGTACCAAGCGTAAGACTGGGCATGGTATTACTTTTATTTTCTTCGTCATATTTTGCTTTAAAAATGGCATAAACGCACTAATGTTTTGTCCCCATGGCGCCCCCTATCCCCCCCCCGTTCTCTACGCCACTGCGAAAGGGTTAATGCACTGCTGTGTGGATAGAACAAGAAATAAACATCGAACAATATCACAGGATATCAGAAAATGCAAGCTGCGGTTAAAACATGTTTATTCAATCGATCGAAGAACAGATGCTCCAAATTCCAGAATGTTCTCCAAATACCATTTTAAAGCAAAAGTCTATACCCTCGATACAAATGCAAACTATCGAATGTGAAAAATCACGTTTTTCAATTCCGCTCTCAAGGAGCTTCTTCAGACATAATGTGTAGTGGCAATGTCTTGTACCGGAACTCTCTTTACAAACTAAACAAATAGCAGCTGAAATGTAGCGAAAAGGCGTAATTAGTTTTTGATTTCTATGGTTAAGTATCGAATAAATTTCATGCATTTGATAGTTTGCATTTATATTGACGATATAATCAGTTGTATTTGGGAATATCCATAGTCCAAAGAATTATACTTCTGGCAAAATTAGCTAGTGAAATAATTACGCAAATTTACAGCGGGCTGAATGATCGAAAAGGTAAGGGGGGACGCATGAAATGAACGGTTTCGGAGTAACAGGAACAACACAACAGTAATTCAAATATATCGTAACATAAATCTGGTCTGTTTAATTTATAATTATTATTAAAATTGTTTCGTGTGTTTCAAATTGTTACAAATATTTTTTTTTGATAAACTTGCTATGATCTTTATTCTGTTCCAGCCTTGTTCCGAGCAGAATCCAGCACGACTTGTCGTTTTTAATATCCAGTTAGAACTGAAATGTTTCACAGTGGCGTAGCGAAGGTCAGTGGTGTCCAGGGCATCAAAAAGTGACAAATTTGCTCAAGTATTTTGTCTCCATTGCGCCCTGGCGTTACGCCACTGAAGTATCAGTTCATTATTAACTCCTTAACAGTGTAGTACTCTGTACGGTCTAATTAGATGACCTCCTTCTGTTTTGGGGATGTCTTGTCGTATTGATACCCCAAGAGCCCATAGAATACTTGAGGTGTTGGGAATGTGTTGTCGTATTGATAACCTAAGAGCCCATAGAATACTTGAGGTGTTGGGAATGTGTTGTCGTATTGATACCCCAAGAGCCCATAGAACATTTGAGGTGTTGGGAATGTGTTGTCGTATTGATGCACTAAGAGCCCATAGAACATTTCAGATATTACTAATCATTTTTGTATCGAATGATAACGTCTTTGAATGACTTAATTTTAGATTATAAGTGCAAAAACACCATGATTCGATACAGGGATTAAGCTTGGGATACATTAAGACACGAATTACATGTTTCAAATTGAACCCATGAAAATAAAAGTCCACCGTCCCCAAATTTTCTTCTTGACATTGCCACAAGGATGAAAATCGTCTCCAAGTAAACTACAGTCCCTTTTTATTCAGAGTCAGTATTTGAGTATGAAATTTCTAAAAACAAAAATTGAAATCCATGAAAAGTTTCTGTGATCATTTATGATTGCTATTAATCAATAAGGTACAGTCCCTTTTCATTCAGCAGTCAGTATTTGAGTATGAAAATTTCTAAAAACAAAAATTCAAATCAATGCAAAGTGTCTGTGATCATTTATAGTTGTTATTAATCAATCACCCTCGTTTTTAGACTCATCCAGATCATTTCTACTCTTGATCTTCACTTGGTAGGGTCGCCCATTGGAGCGATACAGGAGGGGGACGTGGTAGATTTTGGATTCAATGAATCTCTTTGGTCTCAATCGAGGTTGAATTATGTCTTCAATAGGGACTTCAGTGCTATAGTCGTCAGGGTTCTCTCCAATGTCATCCCATGAGGAACCAACAGGCTTCTCAGGTTTGGGCTTTTGGGGCTTTTCTTCCTCTGGTTCCCATTCTTTGTTTGCCTCCTTTTTCGGTTTCTCGAATTCCCAGTCCCGCCCTTCGTCCCAGTGGTCTTTCTCGGGGCGTTCTTCGTAGCTGGGATGTTCCACCGTGTCTTTAGATCCAGGAATGACCTTCTTTGCCTGTCCCAGAATACCGTGGGCAAATCCAAAAGGTGTAATTTCGATTCCTATGCCTCCCCCATGAAGAACATTTCCCAGATGAGATATGAGTCCAGGAGATGTGTCTTTATCACCGTGAGGATTTGGTCTGGAGAAAATTTTCATGGGATTAAGCAGAAGTGAAGGCTTGTCTTCATCATCGGACTTCTTAAAGAAGATCGCCGAGCACACGCAAACCGTAGAGGTTAGTGCCAAAATGAGGAAAGAAGTTCCCCTGAAAAAGTAAAGAAAAGGCAGGTTATCAAATCATTTTGAAAGATTATTATGCAGACATAAAACGTTATCGGATTCTACTAAATTGATCCATAATTTCATTTTGTACATCGATGAAAGAAAAGGAATAGCTTCAAGCAGCGATGCGTGAAGTACAGTCAATTCTGGATAATTCGAACTTGTTTAACTCGAAATTCTGGATAATTCGAAATTTTTGCTCTGTCCCTAGAATTCTGTATTAAAATAATGTTAAAAAATAGTGGATAATTCGAATTTTATTTTGGATAATTCGAATTTTTCGTGCGATTTCCCTTAAAATATTACGGTAAAAACTGTTCATGAGACTTTTCTCAGCTAAGGTGCATTATTTATTTTAACGGTCTTTCTAAGGAAAAGAAAAGCGAAGGTTGGAATGTCACTATGTGGGGATTTCGGAGGATTTTTCAGTCCACCCTCTATTGTTACCCTCTCCCCTCCCTACTGCATTGAATATTGATTAGTCATCCAAAGCCTGTCTGTATTTTCCAAGAAAAGACTTGGCCACACCCCTTCGGCAGGAGAATCTATTTCACTGCGGGTTGAAAGGATCGAAGTTTTTTTCCCCTCTTTTTTCTCCATAAGAGCATTTCTTCTGTTTCAAAAGAAATGCACTTCGAATTTTTGGATATTTCGAACTTTTTTTCGGTCCCTTCAGCTTCGAATTATCCAAGTTTGACTGTAATATTTTCTTACGCAATTATTTATATACTGTAATGAAAGCTTTTAAAAATGAAGAGTAAGAGTTAAGTAAGGACATGTATCACCTGATATAAGCAATAGTTTAAAGCTCTTAACCTTTATTATTGATTATTATAATTAGCACAAGAAGTTCAATTGCGCGGAGATATATCCCTGCTGTAGAATAGGCCGCGGTGGTCTGGTGGTAAGATCTCGACTTCGGGGGCGGAGGGTTCCAGGTTCGATACCCGATTCCACCAAAAACCGCCGAATAAGCGGGCCTGGTGCGCGTTAAATCTGTCGGGGCTAATTGTCCTCCAGTTGGTGTGGCGTGGAAGTTTGGATAAGTTGTTCCAGCTCAGGTGTCGTCCTCGTCATCTGAACGCGGTTCAAAACTACGAGGTCCGTCTCAAAATATCCCTCGTGTTGCTTCAAAACTGGACGTAAATATAACTAAATTAATTCCTGCTGTGGGAAACTTCTTCATAAGATAGAAATATCTTCTTAACGGAAATTTTATTCCTTAAGGTTTTTTTAAAAAACATTTTTATAAAACATTTGAGTCTATGTTTTTTGGCAATTGAAGAACGTAATATTTTCTCAGGTCGATATGCATGTCTTTCTGATGCACTTTAACCGGATCAAATCCTTAGGTGAAAATTTTTGTGTAAGAAACAACTAACTTTTATTCCAATTTGCAACTACATTAAATCATATTCTTTTCATCATTAAATCATATACATTATTTAACACTTTTAAAAATTCTGAATGATATCGGAATGCTTGGCATCGTTTATAAAAGCCCGTGTTTATAGTATTAATAAGGTAAAGCCAGTGGTATAGCTAAAGTAACTGGCGCCCCGGAATAATATTATTATCTCGCCCCCAGGTGTCATCAATGGTTTAGAAAGGGTATATGGCGCTTGGTGCATGGGGTTATTTTTTCATCTCCACATCATATTTGACATTAAAAAGTGGAGT
>BGPR01032699.1:0-17373 GCA_013235015.1 Araneus ventricosus | reverse complement strand
AGTAATATGTCCATTATCAATTGATATGGGTAACAATTGCACGGCTGGAAAATTGCACAACAGAAAAACCTGAGATTCAAGCAAGGAGGATCGAGAGTTCCACAAAAAATTCAAACTAAGAATTGCCATTCATGGTGATCGTAAAGGATCAACCATCTTCACGTTAGTAATATGTTCATTATCAATTGATATGGGTAACAATTGCACAACAGAAAAACCCGAGATTCAAGGAGGATCGAGAGTTCCACAAAAAGTTCAAACTAAGAATTGGCATTCATGGTGATCGTAAAGGATCAACCATCTTCACGTTAGTAATATGTTCATTGTCAATTGATATGGATAACAAGTGCACGGCTGGATCACAGCTATACTCATACGTCTTCAGAATGAAAGCTAATTAATCAGTCTGAATGTCATACTAGCAAATAATACATGAAAAACATACGTTTATTTAACGTCTGTATTATTTGTTTTAAAATGATTTGATTTAATATTAATTAATTTTTTTCTGTTATAGACCATACATACATTGATATAAATTAATTCACTTCATGTTTTTGAACACAATAGACATAACTGTTACAGAAAAATTTCAATTATCTCAGCTGTTTATAGTTTCTCTCCTGTATTTTATGTAAGCAAATGTATGATCATGTAAAAATTTCCATTAAAATTCACTAAGACTCATAGCACGGAATCTGAATGCGCCTAAAGTAAATGGAGTTATTTGTTCAAACGTATTCTTAGCAGCTACCATTATAATTCTGTCAATTATTTTTCAATAAATCCTTTATTTTGCAATAAATGGCATATGCTTCTGTCTATTAATGGAACAAAAACTAAAATTTATTTTTATAACCTTAGTTTTAAATTAAAAATAACAGAGGAGCTTAATATAACAATAAATAAAGACATGTGAATAATATTTATTATCTTTATTAAAAGCAATTCAGAAGAAACTTTAATGCTGGATTCACCCACAGCGTGAATACCAATGGCTTTAATAAAAAAGAAAATAAAATTTATCTGTCAAAGCTTAAAATTTGCTAATTAAGTAGTTTTAGGTACTTTCAACATTTAATAAACATCTGATTTTCTTAACAGCAGAGAAACACAAATATTTTATCAAACACTTTTGCTTAAGCATGCTGAAAAGGCAACAATATTCAATTTTTCTGTTTCATTAAATGCATAAAATATTCCATATTGTAATCATCTGAATTCTTTCCTTGTACCACACACTTTCATTTTAGAGAAAGAAAAAAATCTGTGTTGTGTGTTCGTGCAAATGATGTTACTTGAATTTCTCTAATAGGAAAATGCTACTTTTCTTTATGATACCAATAACTATCGAGGCATAAGATGGGGGTAATTCAGAACCGTAAGAATCATTTCCATTGAACAAACATTATCGCCTGAGGTTATATTTTCAGTTATTCTGCTCCTGAAACAACGCCAAGGAAAATAGAAAGAAATAACATTACGGTTCGAGCTTGGATTCTCTCGCCAACTTTTTCTTGTTTATTAGATGGATTTCCCTCCATCTAACACATCTCTTAAATCTTTTTTCTGATATTTTATTGCTGATGGCTCATTTGCGTTCTAAATTTTTGTGATTTTTTTAAAAAGTAACTGAAATTTTCGAATTTGAAAAAAAATTATTTGCAGTCAATTTTGCTGCCTCTGATAAAAATGCTAGAAAATAAGGTTGAAATTTAAAAATTTTTAAATGATGCATTGGAATACGTTTCCTTTCTGTTATTTGGGTTGATTCGAATCTTTTAAACCGTCTTATTATCGTTTAAAAATTATATCAATTTTCCATTACTAATAACTACTATGTTGTGAATTATTAGTAATGGAAAATTGGGAAGTTTGGCTTATGGAAATGTCACTTAGTTCATTGGTAAGCTTATTTCCATAACGTACAACAAATTTAAATATTTAAGGGCTTATTAATAAGCCGGGAACTTACTCTTAAAACAAAATAAAATGGAGGAGCCATGAGGTTTCCAAGTTTTTTGTTTAGTCACTGGATAGTCTGTCTGATGGATTGCCGAGCAATCCATCAGACAGACGTTAATCATACAGACATAATCACGTTGGCAATGGCTAACGTGATTATTCGTATACTTAAAGTTATGTTAAGTGGATGGAAATAGCAGTCATACCTTCTTTTAATTCACAAAATATTGAAGTATGGTGTCCAAATGCCTGGATGAATATATTGTTATTTTCCATTAGTTACATCTGTATAGTAAAACCACAACCGATTTAAAATTAGGTGAATTTTTCACATCAGATAATATTCTAGTTTAGCTATCCCCGCCACATCGATCAATTTATTCAAAGTTTTTTTTTCCTCAAAATATTTAGGGTAAGTTCTGCTTAAGTTGTACCCCCTAAGAAAAAACACTTACAAATTGCAGGTTTTACTAAATAGAGAATAAAATGTTATATTATTCACAAGTTCTATGAATATTGCAGCTATTCATTACAAAAAAGTTCAAAATTCATATGCTCTATCAAAGTAAATAAATAAATTTTAAAGTAATAACATCGGTACGACTAAGGAAACCAGCTCTTAAGTCGTACCTTGGAAGAAAATGAACCAAAAACACCTTAAATTACTATTCTTTCTGTAAACTATTCGGATTTGATTAAATCCTGGTTAAACACGTTCCGTTTTCCAGATTCATTATGCTTATTTATTTCTAGAAGGTGACGTCGCATTGTTGGTTTAGAAATGTTATACTTTTGTTTAAGCTCATATCACCATTGCGTAATTTTTGTAACGCCTCGTCTTTATATTCTTGTTTCCAAGTATTATCGGAACGTTTTGCCACATATTTGGTTCCTGCCTAAAAATTAGAAAAAAACAAATTTTAGATTACATATTAAAAAGAATAATATTATATTTGTATAAGTGAAATCTATCTTTAGATGTGCAATAGATCCTTTAGGCTTAACTGGCACGACTTAAGCCTCGTTTGTGTGGTTCGACTTAAACAAAGGCCAGTGTAAAATTTTAAGTAAGCATCATAAAAGAATGAATAATGGAATTAACATCGCCGATGCCGGTAATCATCGCACTGCCGTCAGGGTCGCTGATTCTACGAAAACTAAGAATGGAAGAGGTACGACTTATACTGTGGCACGACTTGAGCATCCTTTCCCCAATTTGTAAATGAATAACCAGTCTTTGAATGACACAAAAATTGAGAAACAATTAACTTCGAATTTAAACCCTTATTGGCCGTGCGAAATTCTTCTATCAAATAAACTATATTTTATCATTTGAAGTTTTAAAGATTTAAAGCTTTTCTTGTAGTTTTTTGCATTCTTCTCAAGGAAACATTGACATCAATACAAATATATTTTCAAAGAAAGGGAGATATAACTATTCCATTGACATAGAATTCATTTCAAATAGAAGTGAACTAAATATTGGCGAATAAAATAAAAAAATTACTGAAATTTTCTTTATTTATTATTATGAAAGGAAACTGATGAATGAAGTCAGTAAATGAACCACAGTGGAATAAACAGGAGGGAATAAAATGGAATTTTTTTCTTCTTAGTTCAAAGAAAGTTTTTAAACGAAAAGCTAGCCATTTATTAATATAAATATTTTTGTTCTACATTATGGATATATTAAAGAAGAAAACCTTTTGAGCTTACTTTCTAGGAAATTTTTCCGAATTAAAAATATAATGAGACTCCATTATAATGATTTCTAGAATTGATACCAATAGATTCCCTCAATGAATATTAAAGCCTATATTTGGATAATTATTCTGAGTGCAGTTTACTGTAAACGAGACAGCAATTCTGGTACTAATTTAAATAAATGTACCTTTAAATTGGGCACTTAATCCGTTTAATCTATTTTAAACTGATTAACATCTCTATTAATAATCCTGATTGTATTTATCGTACTGTACATGGCAGGAAATATAATTTAGGTAATATTTCATGTTGCGATTAGTAGAGGATTTTCAAAACAGATTAACAAATAAATTTGTTTGAGAAATATTAGAAAACTAGCTGCATGGCCCGGCGTTGCACGGGCAATCTTGAATAATGGGATATTCCCGGGCGGAGAGAAGTGAGATCATGTGAGGCCTTGGGATCCATATTTTCATATGCCCGGCTCCGTTGTTTTTTTCAACAGATATTGTCACTTACTTTCCCCAACAAATGTAAAAATTCTTTCAAATCTAGTCTTTTTATTACTAATTTTCATATGCCCGCCTCCGGTTTATTTTTTTTACACATATTGTCGCTGACGTAAACGTTACGTTTCCCCCAAAACGTAAAAAATCCTTTGAATCCTATACTGTTTAATTAAAATTTTTAAATCCAACCTTTTAATTACCTTATAGCTAATAACCCAGCATTTCTCGGAATCCATATTTTTTCATATTCCCGCCTCTGTTTTTTTCCCTACAAATATTGTCACTAAGCTTCCCCAACAAACGTAAATCTGTTTGGAATCCTCTCTTGTTGGATCAAAACTTTCAGTTCTAGCCTTTTTACTACCTTAAAGCAGTTTGGTTTGAATGAAAACGCGAGAATTCTTATGCTTATAAATTAAAACAGATTAGCATGATATTTGTTTTGCAAAAGAAAAAATAAAAAGAATAATAATGAAAAAAAACGGATAAAAATGAATAAATATTTTCCCCCAACAAACGTAAATGTTGCGAAACACCCTACGACAAAAAAAAGAAAGAAAAATGCAGGAAAACGATTTTTTTCAATTGTTAATAAATCCAAACACAGAATAACACAGAAACTCGCTCAAAAAAAATTACCAACTTCCGTTAAATAAATAAAAAAAAATGCAACACCGGATGCGAAAAATAATAGTAGGGAAAAAACTAATCCGCCGTGAATGAATTCACCATTCTGCCAATAGATGGCAGCACGTCAATTCCATCATTTTGACGTTTTTAATTAATATCTTTTTAATTAATTGTAATTTCGGATTTTAAATGGCCGAAATGGATTCCTTGGATTATTCGCCATCTTTTGGTACTTTCCGCGTGCTTCTTCGTTCAGCGGTTCGTGAGGAGATAGCCGGACATACATACATACATACATACGTTTGTTTACCTTCGAATTTTAATAGGATAGATGCTTGAGTTTTATAGCAGATAAATGTAACTGTTTTTTTCAATGATTTATGGGGCAAAACTTTTTAATTAAAGATTACTTTGTGATTATTAAATGTGCCAACAATTATGAGTCATGGAAAACCAGACTTTTCATGCATTTAGATGCATTATTGCTCGAACTTTTATTTGCTTTTTTTTACTTAAATCTCTATATGTCTCATTAGTTATTCATTTTCAATGAATATACCTCACATATAAAAAATTAAGTCGTATAAAAGATAGCTAAGATGTTCTATTAATCCTTCTCTTTCCACGACTGTTGCATGCAAATACACTGGTGCAAAGGTTCCTTTTTAAAAATATATTTGGAGGAAAGATAACGTAGTTTCCCATATATTAGAGGATTTTTATGGTATTTACAGAAATATTTTGCTTATTTTTTGAGTTTTAAATGTTCAATTTGACAGCCCTCATTTTTAACAATCTTTCTACTTTGTAACTTCCATGACAATAATGAGTTTTGTGGTATCGGAAGAGGTATTTAGTCCCATTCCTCTTGAACTGCTTTCCATAGCCCACCAAAATTTGTAGGTCCACGTTTGGATAATGCGATATTTAGAAGTCCAAAATCTCAAAAACTCATTGGTGATACAAAACTATTTACTAGAAATATAAGTGAAGGTTATAATCTTAATACCCATTTATTGTTCTATTTTTCCAGGAAATTAACAGTGGATTGTGATGCGTGGTTGCTTGCCATGTCTTGATGCAGTTCTACTGATTTATGACATTGTGGGTAAAGAGATTGTCGCAATTTTTCCTGCATGCAGCAGCGTTAGCGCTCGCCAGATGCATTCCTTTTATTATTGTCCTTTTATCTCTATTATGTATTATTTTCTGTACTTACTTCAGTTTCTTGATGTTTCTAGAATGATTTTCCAATCATCGCGATCGACGACTTCGGGACTTTTATCTCGAAAGGTTTGAGTTAACAACATAGTACCTTTCCAAAGTTCCGTAGCCTTCGTGCTAAACAAATACCTGTCCTGTGCAAGGACTGGAATTTTCTCAGTCGAATAATTCTCAGGACAAATACTCCCCATTCAGGACTCTTTCTAAAATTGAATTGGGCATTGACCTTAACGTTAAAATCAATCATTTATTTGTTGATTCCAAAAATATGCAAATGAATTAAAATGTGAGAGCGATCTGTTGTGCGTAGACTCTATTAAAATGTTAATTCTAATTTTTCTTTCATTTCTTTAGCCTACAAATCTTTAATTAATAATGATAATATTCTTTTGCTCGTTTTAATAGTTTTTCTTACAAGAATAAGAAATTCTTAAGAATTGTACTTTCTAAATCTCTCTTCTCTTTGAAAATAATTAAAGGCATTTTATTTGCAACAAAAAATTTTGGTAAATGTGATAAGCGTTGATGGTGTAAATATTGCGATTTTTCACAAGATAAATATTTATTTAAGGAATACTTTATGAGTTAATATTATATTTCCTGTCAGTTACGAAGTTCTGCATAGCATACAGGAAATGAATGAAGATAATTGACTTTTTAATGTAACATTTATTTGAATTTAATAAATATATCGAATGAATTGTTCTGATTTAAATGTAATACTTTACTAACCTTCTGGTTTAAATTAAAACATTCACTACTTAACATCTGAATAACTCATTAAAATTTCATTTTATTTTCTTTCAAACAACATTGTATAGATTCTTAATTAAAGTAAACTATTGTACTATTAATACAAATACTGCATTTATTAAATGCAATTGAAAATATTATTATTTATTTATAATTGAATATGACATACTCTCGTCCGCCACAAATGTACATTGTACAATACGAGTCTTACAGAAGTAAGTATACAAAACAATTAAGTCTTTGAAAGACAATTCTTTGCACAAAAAATTAAATAAGCAAAGAATAAAATTTAAAGAATAAAAAAAACAAATAATGTAAAATAATGAAATGAAGTAGAGAATACATTAATATAATAAGAATAGCAAAAACTCGTGCTTAACTCATTCAAAAAGTGTAAATCAAAATTTAAATAAACAAGAAATAAAAATTATACAGAAGTAAAAGGTACAAAATACCTTCAGGGAAAAAAGAAAGAGAAAATATAAACAAAAAAATAAAAAGGGGGGAGGATGCATGAAAAGAACGGAGAAGAAAAGAAACATCATTAAAATAATATTGAGCAAAACGATTTTACAAAAGTGCACGAAATTTTCTAATCAAAAGGGAAAACATTATTTATAATCACAAGTGTTAACGAATTCTGTAAAAGATAAGAAAGAGGACTTTGTGTCAATCAATAAAATCAGGGCGACAGGCCAATCCTTTTCTGAAACGCAAAGTTTCTGATGTAAAATTTTCCGGCAATCCTAGACATGCAGGCACCGAAACATAATATGCTCTACGCTTTGAATTTCTCTTGCAGAACAGTCACTAGTCTGTCGATGGAACCTCTTCAAATATTCCCCAAAATTACAATGCCCAGTAAGGAACTCAGTCACTTTAAAAGAGCAGAAGAAGAAAGAATTCCGTTCAAGCCTGTATTTCACCGTCGGAAAGAACTGTTTTGTGTGGCTGGCTTTTGATGAAGAAGCATACTCTTCTTCCCAACGGCGCAGGAGCTTTTGATGACTGGGTCGTTTCCAATGACATTTGGGAATTCCGAAGTTTATGTTAAATGGCATGTTATGGGAATCCTTTGCCAAAAACTCGGCTCTTTCATTACCAGGGATCCCACAGTGTCCTTTGATATGAGTGAAGAAAATATCCATATGATTATCTTTAAGAATTCGAAGAATTACGAGAGTTTCCATCACAAGCCTTTCTTTTCTCTTAATGGTTAGTAATGAAAATAGAGAAGAAAGAGAATCGGAACAAATAACGTATTGAGAAAAAGTGGCTTCATTTTCTTTAAACCACTTTACTATGAGACTAATGCACAGCAATTCTGCTCGGAACACAATACACTCATAGCGAATGCGAAACTTTTGCATGTATACTTCATGATCATCTTCATAGACAACGAATGGTAAGTCAACTTTAGAGTTGAAAATAATATTGAACAATTTATTGACAATTCAGTATATACGTTTCTTTATTTATAATTTTTTCCAAAAATTCAGTTTTTTAGATTTGTAGTTTAAAACAATTCATCCAGTTGCGTTTCATAAATATTTTGGTTCACTTCTGGCATCGCGAATTTAGCTCATTATAAATAAGCAAAATGAAATTTAAACGACAGAAATTTTGAAGAACGTATAAATTTTACCGGAGGGTAAATTAAATCTCAAATTTTAATGTCTGAAGAAAATTTCTTTAAATAAAATTATTTTCCATTTATAATATTTATTCGTATTTTGACTTATCGCTGCAGCCTTTACACGGTATCATAATAAAATTAATACTTTTGGATCTGTCTGAAAGATTTCGAAAAAAAGTCTATTTCTCATGTGGAAGCCCTGATAGCTAAATATAATTTAAAACCAGCGTATGTTTGGAATGATAATTCGTATGAAAAAATGATAATTGGTGTCGTAATTTTTTTTAAAATTATATATTAAATTGAGAAAATCACATTATTATTACTTAAGATTGATAGAAATATGATGTAAAAAAATGTGACGTTTTAATTTTTATTTCCGCAAAATTCTCGTTTCATCAAACCTTCAGAGAAAATAACTGTTTCAATTTAATATAAGAAATTTTGAACGTAATAATGCTTCGAAAGAAAAGCTAAAAAGACACTTCCCCTCAACCATAAAAGAAGAAAGCAATAAAAAGAAACACCGACTGAAATTAATTGAAATATATTTCATTGCTGTATTAACAGCAGTTTATATTGCTTTGAAGTTCACTTAAAAGAATGTCACTGAAGCGATAAAATATATTGAATTTCTTAGAGTATAAGGAATAATTCGGAATTTCACAGCATTTTTTTCTCATCTTTTCTCCAAAAGTCCCATTTAAAATAGAATTACGATTGAACCTCCCGGCAAAAATGTTTATGAAAAAACTTTATCTTTAAGAAACTGTTTCGTTTCTGAAATCTTAATTAAGAAAGGAATTCAAGTTTTTGTTTGGAATGAAAACCTTTTCTCTTCATAAATAATCAAGTTATGGGAATTTATAGCTGAAAACTGGAAGGGTAATTGAAGCGTAAAAATTATTTTGGTTGTTTTGGAAAAAATTGTTTCCTTCTAAGAAGAATAAAGGAATGCAATTATTGTAAAACTACCAGTTGTAAGCCATTTAATTTTTTTTACAGAATAGAGAAGCTCAAATTCTTTTTAATCCATGTGAGTAATTTTTAAGTCTTTTCCATCCAACAGTATTTTATCATCGGCGTTACTTTTTTTACTGCTGATGTGATAGTGCTTGCGGTGGTATAAATATAAAATAGATTAAATGCCATGTTTAGCTATCAAGTAATATGAGATATGTCCATTTTGTGATCGAAAATTGCGTCAAATTCGTACTGAATCCTTATATCTCAAGAAATTATGGAGTTTGGTCGAAAAGAAAAGTTGCAACTGCATAAATATCAAGGAATATAATTTTCTCATTTTATGGCCTAACTGTTGATAACACAAATGAATATTTGAAAATAAGGATCCTGGGCCAGAAAATAGATATTACTTTCCTTTCATTTGAAGTCTCGGAAAATAAAATTTTAAATATTTGGGGTTAGCTATTTTTGTTTTATCCTTTCAGTCATATATATAGCCTTGACACACAAGAGGATATAATAGGTTGGAGTGTAAAATTATGCAAGTAGTGATTAGAGGGTAGATAGATTTTTTTCAAAAGTGCAAGTGAAATTCTAATGATTCAGGGCACAGAATTTGTGCCATCCGGTACAAAGAAAGAACTAGAATGGGATAGCATTCGTGCAACATGTAACGAAATTGTTCCACAATTACTTGAGCTGACATCTAAATTCATGTTGTTATAAGAAAAATTTAATTTTCGCAAACCTAAGTTGATTAAATTTCTATTCACAGTGTTTCAAAAGACTGAAAGTTGCAATCGCTGCTGAACGTGAACTTTTTATATCTTTAGCTAATAACGAAGCACAGAATGAAAAAATGATCCTGAATATTAAATTTTTAAAAGCATATATTTAGAAATACCGTAAAGAAATTATTAATTTATTTCTGATTATAATACAATTGCGTTAAAATTCTATAATACTTTTATTACGTCTTCAACTTAAAAAATATTCGTAATGCAAAAAGTGTCTTTAAAAAACTGATAAGTTTCATATTATGAATGCAAATGCTGGAACATTTTTCAATCAATAGATGGATAACGAAATATATTCTCAAAAAAAGCAGTAATTTGTTCTCACAAAGTATATCTTTGCTTTGTGAGTATAAGATGGAGTAAGATAGTAAGAGTATGATAGTATACTCTGAAAGTGTACTCATTTGCGGCGATTGGGTGGAAAATGTGAGTGGCAAAATATTTATAGACATCTAAAAGACCCTGGAATATACGGGATAGACACCAAAATTTAAAAAGTTAGTTTAAAAATTAAATAGTTTTCCCGAACGCTATTGTTTTTCTGTAGTTTCTATTTTTAGACAGCTAAAATAAAAAAATAATAATAATTAATTTCCCCTAAAAGTGTAGGGGCGACTGCCCCCCTCGTCCCCACGACTCAGTGCCACTGAGTGTACTATCTCTCAACTCTATAGTTAAAATGAAAATTTCAGACAGTTGAATATTTTTTGTTATTTTTTATTTAATTATTAAACCATTTTATTAAATGAAAATTCCAACTGGAGGGAATAAAAGATTAAAATTGAACTGAATCGATAGTAACTATAAAGCAAAATCCAACAAAACTCTATTCAAAAAGGAAGCATTCCCAATTTACAAAAAAAATGATCATAAAATGGAAAGGAAAGTCTTTTTTCAATCAAATATTTTGTGTCTGTATTATTTTTATTCGCTTATGCTTTGTCTTTAATAATATCTATGTTAGTGGAAAATACAACCATAATAAAGAATCTTAGCCACAACGGTGCCATCCGCGGGTTTCGAATGTGTCCCAGGTGGAAGAATCAGTGTTGCTTGCAAAAATATGGAGTCTTTCGATGTTTTCTGTATGCTGCATTAACCTGTGAAAATGGAATTCACGTAAGGTGAATAAAAAACATATTTTTTGAGAAGAAAAATTCTCGTGAATAAAGAAAAATGAAGTAAAAAATGATTTTTCTTGCTTCAGGGAGCATAAATGTAATATGTTTGTGCCTTAGAAAAGAACAGTCGCTTTTTGTTTTCTTTCAATTTCATTATCATATTGATTATAACTTTAGTACCTCTCATGCGAATTTTTATGACAATACTCGAAACACATTTCTAAACCCGAGCTGTGAATAATTGCATCAGTGACACATGAGTGAGTGCCTGATTGTTTAGAAAAGGTTATTTTTTAAAAATTTTAATGTAATTGTTGCACAATTACTCGAACTGACATTCAAAGTCAGGATTTTTTTAAAGGGAAAATTTAATTTTCGCAAACATAAGTTGCTTAAATATCTATTTTCAGTGTTTCAAGCACTGAAAGTTGCAATCGCTGCTGAACAAGAACTTTTTTTGATTTTAGCTAATAATGAAGCACAAAATCAAACAATGATCTTGGGTATTACATTTTAAAAGCTTATTTTTATACATATAGTATAGAAATGCTTTAGTTTATTTCAGATTATAATATAGTATCGTTAAAATTCTATAATGCTTTTATTACGCGTTCAACTTTAAGAACTCGTATTTACTCGTAAAGCAAAAAGAGTCTTTAAAAACTGATAAGTTCCATACAGTTAATGCAAATCATAGAAAATTTTTCAATGGATAGATGTAAAATGAAATCGATTTTCAAGTAAATTAGTATTTTGCACTCACTATCTATGATTTGAGAGTATGAAATCGATTAACATAGTAAGCATAAGTAATAATACCAGGGGGTTATACTCCCTACTTGCTCCGCGCGTCAACCCCCAAGAATCACGTTGTGATTCTTTTAGGATCACTACGTGATCCCAGCTCGCTCCGCTCCCTCGCCGAACAGTTATGAGTGTCTGCTAGTAATATGAAATTATAAATGCATTAATTACTAAAAGTAAATTTAAATTATTTGAAATACCATGAATTTTATCATTATTTTCCATCAATAACTAAAAACTGAATCATCAATTTCTAAAAATAAAATTTTACCTTTATACCATATATATCTGTATATGTAAATGTTAGAAAGAAATTTGAATGCTAAAATGTGTAATTATAAGATGATTACAAATAAAAAATATTTTCATCAAACAAAAATTGGGCACTTAAAACTTCTTGGCACACACACTTGAATATTTCTTCAACAGTTTCATTATCCCTAACTTCATTCCAACAAACTTCTAAATGTCCACTCTACTCAATGAATTGTAGCTCATAAAGCTCTCCAACATGTATACACACTCACTGCAATAATTATTTAGCTAAGAAAGATATAACTTTTCTCTCTGGATACCTATTTATGTGTTAAAACCTCTGAAAATTTGAGTTTTCGAAAAATGATTTAACCGATTTCACAAATTTTTAGTTTAAAAAGGACAGTTTAAGGTGACAAATGGCTTTAAACATATTCATATTCACTTTTCAAAATTGTAACCCATAATTATTATTTACTTTTACCTTTATAAAATTAACAAAATAGGCTTTTCTCCAAAATTTTTTTAAAAAATTCTAAAATTCTTCTTTTTTACACTAAAATTTTAAACATGCTTTTTTCCTTCACTGAAATAATGATCAGAAAAGCTTCGCTACATGGATAAAAGAACAGAGTCCTGACACAGTCCCATAACTATGTTCCTGAAGTTCGGAAACTTCGCTCCGTACACAAAAACGCTTAAGGGGACACATTACCCAAAAAATGGCCAAAATATTAATTTTTATTTTATTGGCTTGTTTTGTTTATCTTATTGTATCAAAATTTAAAAATTGTACCTTTAATATTTTAGAAGTTATTTAGACTTTTATTTACGATGACCAATGATAAACATGCGCAAATGACAACTTTACATGGCTTTTTCTCCATGTCGAACTTTTCTTTACCTTCATATTTTCAAAATGCTAATGCTTTTTTCCGTTTTCGGATAGAGCTCTCAAATTTTGTTTACTTATTTATCGTTATACATATGTTAAAATTGTGCATGCAATAAGCATTCAGATGCTTAGTTTTTTTATATACAAGATAAAAATTGAGTTAGTGCTAAATTTTCTCATTTCTCTCCACATAAAACAGTAAAAAATCTATATTTAAGCGAAAATTAGATTCACCTTAAACACATGCACAGTTTGGTGTAATATATTTCAATGAATCTGCAAACAAAACTTGAAGCAAAAATACTCTTATTTGAAAAAGTAGTAGGGAATTTTAAAAATTGAATATTTCTTTGAAAAAATTAAATTTCAATTTAACAAGCAGATCAAAATGACTTTTTTCTCTTTAAAATGACTTTATATGATTTTTATTCTTTAATACTATGAAAAATTTTTCAATAATAATTCAAATAAAAATTATTGTTCAGAAGGTAATGTGTCCCCTTAATTCTATTTTGTTCATTCCGATTGGACCGTCTTAGGAAAGATTCCTGAACAGTTTCATTTGACCTATTTTCTCTTTTTCGAAGATTTCGATTTATAATTGAGACCGCCCGTCTTAATCTCATTTTGAAAAATTTCATTTTCTCAGATCAAATCTAAGTAAATTCGGCGAATCGAATGTAAACAAAACAAATTTGCGATCTGTTGCCAAACATCCATTAAGAAATTCCACACTTTTTTTCGCTACGTAAGAGAATTATATATAGAGAGAGATATTCTGGACGTGTACTGTTAAAGTTGAATTAAGATGCCTTCCCGTGAATATCTTGAATTCGCAATTTACCACAGAACCCAGTACTGGAACAATGAGGTGGATGAGGTCCAAATAGATTTTTGGCGTTGAATCATTCAATAAAGGACGAGAAAACTGTAAGTTAAAATATGTATTCATCACTATATACAATCACTAAGAGTTACAGAAGTCAGCATTAATAAAAACTGCATGTTGCAGCAAAGATTCAGTAAGTTCCAGGCATTTGAACAGCAAAGAAAAATACCAGCGCACCAACCGCAGGAAAATGGCGGCTAAGGAAGCAAGTTAAGTAAGTGCGATGTCAAATAAATTGCGAACTCAAATACAACAAAAACAGGAACAAGTAGCGCCGCCTAGTGGAGACGCAAACTAAGTACGCAGATAGACAGGAAAGTACATTAACAATAAAACATATGAAATAAGGCAATAGGATGCGGAACATGTACTATCTCGCAATCAATCTATCAAGTTGAAATGAAGATTTCAGAAAGTTAAAATTTTTTTGTTATTTTTTAATTTAATTATCAAACCATTCTATTGAATGGAAATTCCGCAATGAAAGAACAAATGAAAAAAAATGAACTGAATCGATAGTAATTATCCAGCAAAACCCAACAAAATATAAAAAATGGATATCATAAAATGGAAAGTAAAATTTCTTTTCAACCAAATATTTTTGTGCTTGTGTTATTTTTTTCGTTTATTCTTTGTCTTTCATAATATCAAGGTTAGTTGAAAATGTAACCACGACAAAGAATATTAGCCTATGACGTTGCCATCCGCTGGGTTTGAAATGTGTCCCAGGTGGAAGAATCAGTGTTGCTTGCAAAAAATATCGAGTCTCTTGATGTTCATTAACCGGTGAAAATGGAATTCATGTAATCTGATTAAAAAACATATTTTTCGAGGTGAAAATTCTCATGAATAAAAATTTAAGAATATGAAGTGAAAAAGAAATTTTAATGCTTCAGGAAGCATAAATGCAATATGTTTTGTGCTTAAAAAAGAACGGCTTTATTTTACTTTCCTTTTAATTTCATTAGCATTTTTATTCTAACTTTATGAACTTTTTGAGAATTTTTATGTGAATACTCAAAACACATTTCTAAAAAGAGCTTTGAATAAATGTATTCAAAATGTATCAGTGACACATAAGTGCCTGTTGAAAAAGGGGTTTAAGAAAGAGTTAAATAACTTTTTTAATAACAACCACTATAATTTTCCTCTGAAAATTCTTTTTCCATTTTTAAAAATTTTGACGTAAATTTGTTGTCACTTTCAGAATAGTATTACAGATTTCATTTTATATTCTTTAATAAAATTTATTCAATGTGAATAAATATAATCTTTCAGAAGCCAATTCTATAAAATTATGAAATTTAAGCTCTCTTCCCATTTTTTTTGTTTGATGCTTTCGAGTAACGTATCTTATTAATGTCTGGCAGTACTCTCACATTTCTAGCTGAAAATTGAATTTATTTGGATCAGACTTTAATAGTACTTATGAAAGTTTATGAGTTATCCTGTTTAAATTGCATTTAAAATCTATAAAACATAATGACTAAATCGTCGTTAAGCCATCTCTACTTATAAGCAAATCTTGTCTAGTTTTCAGCAACTATTTAGTCAGTGGTCTTTAACTCTTCCTATATATGGTCATCATACTTTTCACTTTGTATCTCTAATTTTTGTTGAATTTTTATTGTATTTTAGGAAATGGTAATGTCACAAAATAGCATATTTTTACTTTCGACTGTAGCTGGATTTGCTTTTATACTATCTTATAATTAAATTTGTGAAATGGATATAATTTTCATGCATAGTAAATAATTGCTAAGATTCACCCCGCCACTTCTTTATAATAAAGCAACTAGCTGATAACCCGGCGTTGAGCTGGATTCATGTTTTTCATATACCCGCCTCCAATTTTTCAGTAAATATTTTCTCTAACATTGTAGGTGCCAACTTTGCATTCTCATTTCTTATGAAAAATATGTATCTGATTTCAATATTAAATTGACGCGACACATTTTACATCCAGCAGCTGGATTAAAACATATTACCTTAACTTTCAACAATGGAAGAGAAACACGCAAATAAATATTTGCTTAAACAATGAAAAACGATTTGAATTTCATTGCAACAATGAAAAGTATTGTTGTAAATGAACAATGGGGAAAAAACGCTCGAATTTGCCATTTAAAATGAAATAAATAAAAATCTAATTCGAGTTTTAAAATAATTTTTGAGGCGTTTGCTCCCTTTTCTTTAATCCATTACTGTGCCAAATTTGGTCGCATTAAGTCCAATGGTGTGACGAACAAGCACACACATTCTTTCCTATTTTATAGTTAAAGGTAACATAATGATTGTTCGCTATGACATTGAAACATTTAATCTAAAAAAGTCCAAAGGGTAATAAAAATTGGACATATTATTAGTTCAACGACTACATTAAAAAATTATGGTAATTTTCAAGAGTTGCGAATTTGTTTTATTGGTTAAGTTAAAGTCAGACTATTGTACATCGGTTGAATTTTATTAAACTCATATCCAAATAAGAATCTATCAAATAAGATTTAAGTCATATTTTGTAGTAAGAATGAAGCATATATTACAGTATGTCGAATATAAAAAATGAATTAAACTATTCTTATTGTGTTTTCAAATGCAAATATCAGTGAATTACTTTATTAATAGGCAACATTTAATCAAGAATTTTAGCATTTGTTATAACAAAATAACATCTGAATGAGGAAGCATAGATTTTGGTTTTGAAATAATTAAGAATTAAAAATTCACATAATTGTTACTAGAGTTCTGACGTCATATGCATTGCTTTCTTTTAGATTTGATGAAGTGCATATAGGACCGGCAGAACATGATAATTTTATCTGCTTTTCCGTATGTAATGTTAGAGCTCTTTTGCAGTCCTTATATAAGAATTCTGCTTTTCTTAAACATGTTTTTAACAATATACTTACTTTCAAAAATAGGTACTTTCATTCTATATTACATCTAATTATCCTATACCCTGAAGCTGAGACCGTAGACCTGTCTCGCTATTCCATGCTCTGAATCTATGGCGGTTTCGGTTTGAACAACAGTCTCTCGAATTATATGCCGATCCGATGAAGATACGGCATGAGTGCGTAAAGTTGGTCTGGCTTACGCAATATCCGCCGGTACCAAATGTCCTTCCTCTGGTATAGCGTGGTATTTTAGACAGAACGCCGCCCCATGCTCCCGTGCCTGATGCCATTACAGCAACCGAACCGGTTGGATGGGCATGGGACCCAT
>BGPR01032698.1:5040-17373 GCA_013235015.1 Araneus ventricosus | reverse complement strand
CAATTGACGACATATCTAGACATCATAAGCTTTCATATGAAATAAAAATTGTCAAAATCGGTTCAGTGGTTGGAGCTGGGTTACTGACCCTCTGGTTTCTGCCAATTATTTTAAATACTATCCGCCTTCGGCGACCAGCTTGTTCTCCGGGAATATAATTTCAATTGAATCTCTTATGCATAATTTGATTTTCATCGTTCTTTAAGCAATATTAAATTGTGATAGACATTTAACCCATGTTCTTTCAATAGCTTTGCACCTGTTCTGTTTGTTGATTGCATGAACGTCCCTAATGGAGTCAAGTGACTGGCTGTGACATCAAAATGCACATTGTTGGCATTAACTTTGCTCTTATTCCTTTTACAAAATATACATTTGAGTTTAACTTTAAAATGGCTCAGCACATTTTACTTACAGCCACGTGTTAGCTGGATGAAAATCTGCTGATTAAAACATTTCATTAAACATTAAAATATTACCTTAGCTTTCAACAGTGGAAGAGATACACACAAATAAATGTTTGTTTAAACAATGTAAACAGTTTGAATTGTGTTGCAACAATGAAAAGTATTGTTGTAAATTATGCCAAAAAATTTTTTAAAAAATTTATTAAAATTAGAGACAGCAACTTAATTGATATAATTGATAAAGGAATTTTTTGCACTTTCAGATGGCGTGAAAATGATTCTGGTGCTGTAATATTTTCAGAAGTTATTAAGGAAACATGCCAAAATTTTGCTTAATTTTTAATTAATTAAAATTCTAATTAAAATTTCAAAAAAAGGGCTCCGAGGTGCACATTCCCACCCTTCAAAGTATGTTTGTACAAAATTTCTAGCTCTGTCCCTTAGATTACCAACACACAGACACACACCTTCTCCTTTATTATTAGGAGTGATATATAGATTGTTTTTTTCTATTTGATGATAACGTGTAATATGTTTTTCTCGTAGTCTCGTATCATTTTTGGAATTCCAAGCTTTTGAATCTGTTCTGTGTCGTCCTGATGCTCTCTATATCACTGCTTTTCAACTTTTTGACACAAATGGCTCTGGCACAATCACTTGTGGTAATTTGATTTAGTTTTTATTGTGTGAAAATTTTTATTTATGTGGTTTAATTTAATGGTGCAAAATATAAAAGTCCCCCCACAAATAAATAATAATTGTCTGCAGTCATATATTTTCTTCTAAAATTAATTCATCAGAAATTAATCCTGGCCATAAAATCACCTACGTTTTGAAGGAACATCATAGCAAAGCTTTAAAATCTGAAAAATTCCAATTAACTTCATGTTTCAGTTTAAAAAAAGTGAAGTAGGCAATTATTATTACAAAAATGTATTAATTATTATTTAAATTCACTTTAGATATGTTTTAGAATAAATATATAATAAAAAATTGTTTTAAAAACACACCTTTATTAATTATTTTATTTTCTACATATGCCCACTCAATTGACTGGGAACTTTCACGGTTCTGAGTTCGTTGACATGCTGTGGCAAAAAGAAAAGAAAAAGTCAGCAGAATTTAAAACTCTATGAATTTATGTTTATAACTAGAATTATTTTTGGTTGAAATTTAGAAGTTGAAACACACTTTTATTAAAATGGCGCTAAGTCGCCAAACCGAGATGACTGCTAATGAAGCATACACAGACATCAGTCACAGTTAAAAGCTAATCACTGAAAGTTTAATCTTTTTGAACCCGTTGTGTTTGCGGGTTGTCTTTGCACTATCTCCTGTTTCAAATATAGAATGTCGACCACATTCGCGATGCCTGTGGCATCTGAAGCGGGCAGATTTTTTAAACTTAAAAAAAAAAAAATCATCCTATGGCTTTGTTAGCAGCTGAAACCAGAACCTAGTAGCTTCACTTGCTCACTGAATGTAAGAATATTGAAGAAATTAAAGGAGAACACAGTTATATCAACGAATAAAAGAAATTTAAAATCATTTGCCCCTAGTAGCAAAGGTTTTTCAGAACAAGGAAAAATATTGGCAATAGAAAGAAATGTAAAGAATCAATAGACTTACTCAGTTCTTTTATCTTTGCACTTGGGTGAAACTGCTTTAGATATAACAAAAGAAAGAAAGAAAAAAAAAAAAGAATAATGTGAAGAAATAAACGAAACCACCATGCAGTTGAAGACAACATCCCAAACGATGGATTCCAAAATATGACCAAGTGAATTCCACACAAATGATTTTTATTTTTTATTCCACAAAATGATTTTTATAAACGAGCAATAAAAATTGCTCACTTATGTGATTTGTGAAATATGAAATCATTGAATCAAAATTCTATTAATTTTTTTAAAGTCATTTTTCTATTATTTGAAATTATCTTATTTCAGAGATATTTTATTATTTAACTAAACATTTAATAAATGTTTTTAATTTACAGTTTTAAAAAAAAAAATCCATGTAGTATGTATATAACTCAATAATGCAAAACACTGGCCATGACATGAGCAGTCTAACCGAACAGTTGCCAGTGGAACTAATCTCCTTGATTTCTGTAGGAACCATATTGGCGACAAAATCGCACGTTTTCCAACTTCTAGATACCAACCTTATTTTTTCTACTAAATTTTGTTCTTTTATTCTAGATGAGTTTGAAGAAATTATCAAACACACTACTCTTCATGAGCAGATACCTTTCAATTTTGGTAGCGAGTTCCTTCGGTTGCATTTTGGTGGGGACAAAAAACGAGAAATTAGTTACAGTGAATTTACTCAGCTGCTTCATGTAAGTAATTATTTTAACATGTTTAAAAAGACATTTTGAATCAAAATACAGTAGAACCCCGGGAATCCGAACTAACTGGAACTGACCTCTGTTTGGATTCCGGGGAATTCAGATTATCCGGTAAATTTGGTAAAATATTCTTCATATACCAAATGTATTGACTCTGGGTGCTCTGTGAAGGCGCACGGAAAGAGCTTGCAGCGATTCACACGATACTGAGGCAGACAAGTTGAGGGTGAAAAGAAGATATCTGAGTTTGTTTCTACTCGTTAAGTTGCTATATTCATTCTTAAAGACCACTTCAAATACTTTTTTTAACCCTTTAACCTCAATTGGTTTCTCAGTGAAACCACAAATTGAGTATTTTTTTATTGTGTATGGGCAAAACGTAGCATAATTTTTCTTTCATAACTTAAGAGTCGGACATCTAGGCTAACTATTGTTTCCTGTACCTGTGCTACGTGTTTTCCTGCATATTTATAAATAAACCTTCATTCTCCATTATCCTGCGTGTTGGACTGTTTACACCATACACCCACAAAGAGACCTTTTGCTAGATTATATAAAAATTTCCAGTTCAATACCTTTAGTATCCACAAAGATATCGGCAGTGCAAGAGCTTAATTGCTTTTGATCTCTAAGAGTAACAAAATGATGAGGGTTCTTGCACAAATTGATATTTTTTAAAATTGAATCTTCAAAGGAATATTGAATTTTATTAATGTTGAATATCATGAATACTCGCATATACTTATAAATTAAATACATAATTTGAATTTTGTTTCGATAATAAATTATTTGGAGGAAAAATAGCCCGTTACCATTCATTGGTTTTACTGTGAAGTCATAAATTTCTTGAAAATAAAAAATGCCAAATTGTCTTCTTTTATATATTATGATCAGCTACATGTTTAATATTCATTTTTGAAATAAATTTAGTCATTTTCAAAACAAAACATGTACTGAATCGCAAAGGGTAAAGTCTGGAATAAGCATTAGCTTTGTTTCTGATTCGTAATTTTTTTTCCCCTTCATTTTTTGAGTAAAAACTTTTCAGAAAATTAAAAAAGTGTTTGGATTATCTGGAATTTCAGGTTTCCGGGTTTCTACTGTATCTCAAGAATTATCTGTTAGAATTATTTTGAGCTACTTCAGTTATGAACTCATCTATTTTATGATTTTTGTCTATGCATTACACTGTAAAGATTTATGTTGTTTTGCTGCTTCATAGAAAGAGAACTTTTTTTTTACTTGATGTAATTAAGGAAAAAAGACATGACTTTTATATTGAGGCTTACTTATGAAAGTTTAACAGAGTAAAGTTAGAAACCTGGAGGTTTCTAAGAAGAGTTAGATTAGAAACACGAAGGTGACCTTAAAGGAAATATATAATATGTACTATAATTTTCTACATCTTTAAAATAAATCCTTTTTACTGCTGCTTAATTTTTAAACATGAACACACTTCCACTTTAATTCAAAGATAAAAGCACTTCCGCTATAACTTAAAGAGTTGCAATAGTCATCAATTTTCACAAGACCTTCCCTTTTCGACTGTATTTAAAGTTAAGATACATTGCCACCTCTGTCTTTTCCAATTTGGCGCTTTACTTGTTATAGGCATATTGCGTTTCTCTCTAATGGCCATGATTGGATGTGTAGTGTAAAGTATCAGAATATCAGCTAGTTCCTTGCACCTTATTGGCTGCAAGAACATTCTGACTGATCCCAGAATTCCATTGCTGAAGAATGCAAAAAGAACATTCTTATAAGAACATTCATTTTCTAGAACAATACCAATGATTATTGTCTCATTGTAATGTCTAATTTTAGAGTTGGTATGTTGAATGCAAATAAATCTATATTTTTATAATTTCATCACTCGTTACCACATTCACCACACAAAAGATGTATTGAAAATATCTTAAAATTTTTACAATGATCTGCATCCACTGAAATAAGTATGCCAAGCTTTAAACAAATTGGATTGAAACAACTCTCACCTTTTTTAAAATGCCTTGCACATACCCAACTGAAGTTTTTGTCACCTATATTTATATGATATAGGCTACAGGGAAGAATTCCTGTAAAAGTATTTATACCTGCTTGTCATTGGTATTGCAATGAAGTAAGAAAAAATTATGATATCCTTAAAAATGCGAAATTCTGTATGAAAGTAAATGATACCAATCGGTTAAATTATCTATGTTCTGCATTTCTTTTTCTCTTGTATAGTAAAATTTAATAAAAAGTTTACCATTAGAACATGATTTTTGTTGCCTTGTATTAATATATATCATTTTGTAATTTTAATTTTATATCTATATTCATCTTTTTTGAGTAATTATTTTTGTGTTAATTTTGAATTTGAACAACTTCCTTTTATAGAATGTTCATTTTATCAAATTTTAATTTCCTTGTGTGGCATTTCTTTGGATTTGCTTATAGATAAATTATGGCTAACGACTATTATTTGGATACTGCATAATATTTTGTTTAGGAAGAGAAAGAAAACATTGCTAACCTATGCTCAATTATTTTCTCCTTTGTCAAGTTTTTTTAGACATTTTATTAATTTTCACCAAAATTGCAATAAAAATGTCGACACTTTTATATAATGTGTTAGCTACCAGATGCAAAATAAAGAATCTTGGGCAATTCTATAAATCCTCCCTTGTAGTTTTTTTTTGAATTAATGCTTTTTATTTTCTCTCTTAGAAATATTATATAGGTTTTTAAATCCTTCCTGAAAGAAAAATAGATTATTTTGAACTAATATCTTTTCGTTTTGAAAATTCTATTAGTTTTTGATATCTTCCGTAGCAACTAAGAATTTTCTCTTAACCCTTTGTGGACAAGTGACATTTTAGAGCACTGAGCAAGTTGGCGCACTTCATTCACCATCTCATTTTTTCCAACTCTATGCTTATTTAATTATACATATCTTTACTTTTTATGGATTAAAGACTAAAGGTTGGATGGATGATATAAACATTTGTGTTCAAGTGTGAGTCACTATATTCTTCATGAACTGGTTTATCCTCCACGTCAGTCTCAAAACCAGTTTCTTGGTCACTGTTTTCAATTGCTTCAGCATTGAGATATAATGCATCAGATTCGTCCTCGGCTGCTATTTTCTTGCGTAATCCTTCCAAAACTGTCGAATATTGCTCTGTATGGATAATTTCCCGCTGTTTCGTGATGGCCAGGTTGGGTTACAGAGAGCTGATATATTTTATACTGAAGAAGTCGGGTATGAAGTTATGAAAGGTAGAAGCTTTAGCTATTTGAGCAGGAAGACAGGCCAAGAATGCATAAAAGCATTTTATTATGAGCAAAGTCAATCATCTATCTCAACTCGAGATAGCTACAGACATCTCTCTACGCCTCACAGAAAGTAAAAGTAATAGACACAAATATATACAATCTTGTAGGTGGTTAACAATACAGTTAAAAGAAATACCTATGAAGAAACACATTGTGCACCATCCAATTTAAATAATATCGCTGGCACACAAGAGCTTTGAATTTGAACCCGATTACAAAGAAGCGCGAGACAGTATTCAGCAGTATTGCATCACTCTCCACCTTCGATAATTTTTATTCAGTTTATGGTAGATACCCACTGGTGCACTCTATATGCCGTACCTGTCCTCAAAGGGTTAAATGAAATCTTTCAAAATTATACTTTAATTTGTGATTTTAAGTTTTGTTGTCAAGTAGTTTCATACTGTTGCTTTTTTAATGTAGTATGCCTTTCATAGGATTTTCATGAAGAACATGCTATCCAAGCGTTTCAGAGGTACGACAGAAATAGGAAGGGTTTTATATCAGCAATAGACTTTAGTAACATCATGATATCTGTGAAAAGCCATCTCCTAAGCGAGGAGGTGAAGCGCAATCTGGTTGCAGTGAGTATTATTTCATTCCGTAAATTTGTTTTCTCAAGTTACTTTTTCTAAGTTTTATGTGTATTATATATATTTTTTTTAATCAAATGTAAATTTCAGTAGTTATATACTGCTAGTAACATTATGAAGATAGTTTATATTTTAATAATAAGATGAATAAAATTCTGCCTTTTCATAATTTTGGAAATTCTCAAAATATTGTCACGAATTCTGTAAATTCAACGACTTGGCAAGGTTTTGGTGATTTGGCGACAAAGTTTGGTAGCATATTTGGTTATGAAATTTCTACCTTTTTCTAGAAAATCCGACAGTCGCCTGAGAGTATATAAAACCTTTCTGCAACCGCGGTAAGTTGTGTTGCTGTTTTGCTTTGATTGAGTGAGCATAACTCGCGATTGTTGGTGTCGAGACTGCTGAATTTAGCCGAGTGACTAAGACATTTTGCGGCTTATTGTTTTGAGTTTCTACCATGCTGTGTGCTGTGAGCTGATTTGAACTGTTGTGGTCTTTTAAAGGCTGGATTGTTTTTGCTCTGTCAACTGTAAATATTTGTAAATACAGCTGTAAATAAATTTCTGTTTGTGCCATCTTGATTAAAGTGTATTCAATCCATGAACCTATCCAAATTGTAACAGTATTGTTACAAAAATTGTCTGGTGGGAGTATATGAATGCAGATTAAGAAGCAGGATAATAAAAAAAAATAAATGACTCTTTATTCCACAAGGCTTTCAGCAAAAACACCAACGTAGCACATGGACAAAACTAGACAGTTCTTCTACAAATTTACAACAGAGATCACCAATGAATCTCGGACACAGCACTTTCAATAGCACTCAAATGTTTTTGAGTTCGCCAGCTTGCTTGCTGATCAAAGTCCAACTGACTACTCTAGGTTTGAGAGCTTGCTTTTATACCTTTTTCAACAGGAACTGACGTCATTACGTACGAAGTGATGTAATCTCTAGAAGTTTTCATGAAGTTACTGGCTCCCAATAGAGATAGGTTTACAGTTCAGGATTTTTCTAGAAAATTCCTTTTGTCACCAAAATAGTCGCCAAGATTAGTTTGTCAGGGAAACAACTTTGCAGCTTTGTAACAGTATATAAACAGGCTGTGTAAGGCGGTTGAAAAACCGCTGTGATTTGAATTGTTGTAGTCTTTTGAAGACTGGATTGCTTTTGCTCTGTCAACTATAAATATTTGTAAATACAGCTGTAAATGAATTTGTTTGTGTCGTCTTGATTAAAGTCAAATCAATCCATGAACCTGTCCAAATCGTAATAGTATTTTTGAAAAGCTTGGGGAATAATTGAAATTTTATGATGCATATTTGGTTCTTGTATCATAATTGGATGAATGATTCCATGCTACACTTACTTTAATAGCAATGCTAACCCTCCATGTGCATAATTATTTTGATCTTGTAGCTTTCAGGTAAGAAAAAATTAGGTTTTAAATTGAATGAACCAAACTCTTTTGTTTTTAATCATATCTCTGAAATCTCAAGAATACTTTATACATGGATGTTTAATAAAATCTACCTATAAATACCGTTATGAATTCTGTGAATTGAACATATCTTGGCAACTTGGTGCCGTGAAATTTCTACTCTTTTCTAGAAAAATCTTGAGTCTCTCCTGGGAGTATGTAAAAGCCTCGCTGCAATCACCTATAAGTCAGTTTCTGTTGTACTTTCTGAAATTTGTATCTCATGTTTAGTCTAAAAAAGTTCAAGTTGTATTCAATGACTAAGCTGATATAAAAACAAACACTTTATTAAAAACATTCTAGTCAACTTGACTAAAAGTTAAATCAGAAGCACGTAACAGTTTATTAATCATCATTAAGCATTTGCAGCATTTAACTTACTCTTAATCCCAATCCTAATAAATTTAGACTTTTGCCTAAAGTAAATGCCTACACGTGTAGCAAAAGTATTGGGAATTCCAAGAAAACTAGTCAGCCAGCCATGCAGTTAGCTTGTAAAAGCAAAGGGGAGAAGCGGAAAAGCAATTGCTGAGATGTATTGCTTGTATTTATAGTGATACCTCGTTTACTTAAACCTGAAAGTGAATCAATGCTGCTGCAAACGCTGAAAAAGTGGCAAAAAAAGTGGTTAGAATCAGTGAGAATCTCCTTAAAAATATCTTGGTTCAAAAAATTTGGACCTCGATTTAAGATAAAGTTTCCTAACACTTTCAATGAGTAAGTGTGACATGCAATTGTCGGCGTTTTGACCGAGACAAGGTTTCTGAATTTGGCTGAGAATCTAAGCCAATTTGCGGCATAGCGTTTTCAGTTTTTTCCATACTCTGCGAGTGTGCTAATTTGAACTGTAGTAGTCTATTGAAAACTGGATTGTTTTGCTTTATCACTTGTAAATAACCACTGTAAATAAATTTCTATTTCCGCTGTCTTGATTAAAGTCCATTCAATCCACGATCCCATCAGAACCATAACAATATGAATTATCTATTTTTGAATTGAACATGAAAAAGGGAAAGCCAGTTCTGCTGCTAAGGATAGAGATGAATTTTCTAGGAAAATTTAATAGACTTACATAGTTAAAAAAAAAAAAAGAAGATAATTTGACCTTTGCCATTGTTTCATAAGTTTCATTATGAAGACAAATATTAGGTGAAACTTACCTTTAATAAAGCATACAATATTGATGTATTATGAGATTTTTAATTATTGATTGAATGATATCTTTTTAATAAATCAGGTGTAATGTGAAATTATTTCTCGCAGATCTTTTGTTTTATGAAGGTAAGTAGTAATCAAAATGTTACTGTGAATTTCATAGTCATACATTTGTTTAACCCATCCTGTCGCACGACATTAAAATTTTTGAAATATAATGAAAAAACACAATGAGTGAGTTTAGTTTATTATTTTAGTTTAGTTAACACAATGATTTAGTTTATTATTTTTAGTTATTATGAGTTATTTTTTTTTAGTTATTTGAGTGAGTTTATTATATTTGTCTAGACATAGAATTTACACAGAAAAATTCTTAATTTGCCCCCTCCCATGGGGGGAAGGGTGTCCCCCTGTGGGGACACCCCCATATGAGGACCTCTTCGGGTTCATCTTGATATGTTCAAAAAACAAAGTTGAATGTTACACAAAATCATAAATTAATACTTCAAGAATATTGGGGGAAAGTTTTCAAGTGAATTTGGTAAAATTGGAATCTTTAAGAACTCAGAAAATTTTTTCCATATTTGAGTCAAGAAATTGGGGCATTTTAAATTTAAAATTACTCCTGGTGCAAGCATAATTCATAGTGCTGCCATCTATATTCTCAAAAGTGAACAATTACCTGCCTCTCGCATCAACTTTTCTGGTTTCAAAACGGAAAGGTTTTTTCAGAAAATTTTAAATTGGCTGTCCTCATTTGCGACCATCGCTCTGGAAAGGGTTAATTGCCCCACCTCCCTACCACATTTCTTTTCATATTAATAGCAATTAATTAAATACTTTATTCAGAAAGGGTTCATATTTCTGTCTTTGACACTGTAACACATCTTCATACCCAAAATCACCAGATGATTTCACACCAATTTGGGGTGGACACGTGTAGAAGGGAAACAACGTGTTCCCCAAAAGCATTGTGCTCACACAGACTTGCTTTGGTCCTTCCTTATCTAGCAGTTGCTTATTTTTTTAAAACGTAATTCACATCATCTATGGGGGTGTATAACAAAGTTGATATATGATAGTTGATTACATTAAATGGATAATAACAATAGTAATACAGTCAAACCGCGATATAGCTAACCCGGGATATAACGAACCCTCGGTTACAGCGAACCTTCCACATGGTCCCAACTGAAGCCCTATGTTAATAATGTATTTTCATACGTTTACAGCGAATAGCAAACGCTAGAGACTTGGTTATAGCGATTTGAAAATTTCTAAAACTTCAAACTTTTCACTTGCCTAAAGGGACATTCTTTACTAATTGTGCTCAAGTCGACCCAACTTCTACAAGAGTTACCCCTTTTGCATGAAATGCTCTGGTCCAGAGACCACATTCCTCGCCTATTGTACCTTTGTTAGAGTCTCTGCTAAGCCCATAAGTGAGAGAAAAAAAACCCAATAGGCAAGGCTCTTTGCAGTTTCTACTTCCCTTCCTCCCCCCCGGTGGACACCTAGCCTGGTGTTAACCAAGGAAAGGGGGGGACTTTCTGGTCAGACGACCTAGGAGCAATTACGTGTTTTCTCTGCAATTTTAGTTTAATTGCTTGTCATTCTGTGAACTTTGCAGTGACCATGGCTAACGTTGGCAAGCGAATTATTTAATATTTTATTTGTCCCTAATTACTAATGAAAATATTATGTTATTAAAAAGTTTATTATAGAAGTAGTATCTTAGCATTTTTTTTTTTTTTGCAAATACGGATACAGCAAACCTCGGTTAAAACGAACTTCTGAGTCGGTCCGTTGAGGGTTCGTCATAACGGGGTTTGACTGTAATATTAAACATGAATTGTAACAGTGTTATAACAATAATAAAAGAATAAAAAGTAAGGAAAGATAAACAACTATAAATATAACGGGATAAATAAAATAATAAATATATAAAAAAATAGTGATATATAAAATTTAAAAAAAAAAAAAAAATCTACATAACAGCATTGTGTAAAAAATAAATATACAGGGTGTCCGAATCAAATGTCCCTAATTTGGAGAGGTCGCTATACTTAAGAGAAAGTTAAAAAGCATAAGAAAAATTAAAATTAGATAACAGTATTCACAAAGTTTTTATTAAAAAATCAGTGCACTTCCATGTGGGCTCCCTTAGTAGCCCTGAGGATATCCAGCCGGTAGTCCAGTTCCAGGCATGTCCGCAGTAGCATTTTCGTAGTCACAGTAGCCATAGTAGCTGTTATTGAGACACAAAGGTCTTCAACATTGCGGATCTCCCTTGAGTAGACTATGTCTCTGACGTAGTCCCAAAAGAAAAAATCCAGTGGAGTGACGTCTGGAGATCTTGGTGGCCAGGCAAATTGGGCCATCCATCTGTTAGGGAAAGTTGTATCCAAAAGTGCTCGAACATCCATGTCCCAGTGAGGAGCGCCCCATCTTGTTGGAAGATAACAGTAGGTTTTAAATGTTGCATTTGGGGTATTGCTTAAATTTTCAACGTGTCTGGGTAAATGCTTTCTGTCACAGAAGTCTCAGCAAAGGAAAATGGTCCTATGACTGTATCATGTGAAAGAGCACCCCACACATTGATTTTTGGACTGTTTCTTTCCAATTCCTGTGCTGCAGGGAGATTCTCTGAGCCCTGAATTCTGCTGTTGTGCTTATTCACTTTGTTGCTCACATGAAATGTTGCTTCGTCTGAAAAAAAAATGATGCAGTTTAGAAAATTGTGTTCATATTCGATGCGAGATAACATCTCCACAGCAAATGCACTTCTGCAGAAACTGCATTTTGTACGCATACAGCCTCATTTTTCATATACAGTCGATCGTCGCAAATCCAGACGTCCGGAATGATCCAAAATCCAGACCTTTTTCATTCTGTAACTCCCCCCCCCCCAAATTTATATATATATATCCTAACTTTTATCTACCAAATCCGCGCCCAGAGTCAGCAGAAACCAGTCATAACCATCTGGGGAGGGAAGAGATTTAACCACATGTACAACGATGTGC
>BGPR01032697.1:0-17373 GCA_013235015.1 Araneus ventricosus | reverse complement strand
AGGAAAACAAACAATACAGTAACTCTACCCCATGTGTGATGATGGGGGTGTTTAGGTGATAATGCAGGAAAACAAACAATACAGAAACTCTATAGGCAGTCGCGGGAGAGCACAGACCTTATCTTCCGCATCAATTTTCTGTTTCTTCTTCAAAATCTCAGCCGTTGTCAAATATATAACAAGTATTTATGAATATTTATGTATGCAACCGATATTAGTAATAAAAATGTTTAATTCCAGTAATACACAAAATGCATATAGCTATTGCGAAAAAAATGATTATAAGTATCATTACATTTAAGCTGGGATTTTTTGCTTATAACATTGGTAAAAGAAATTATATATGAAAATTATTCAATTTTAATTTCAAAATAAATTATCGTAAAGAGAAAAAAAAATAAAGCTAGAAGAAAAGACTTTCCTAGAAGATTAAATGTAGATACTGATAACTAGATGCAGGTAACGCTCCAATGATATCAGGGCAGAATAAAAAATAATCATCGAGGAACACTCTTCTTCATCACAAACATAAGGTACAAAGTTTTAATGAGTGATTCAGTGATACAAATTAATATTGACAATAAAATATTTATGACTTATGAAATGTGTGGTACATGTTGTAAAAACAAATGCCAAGAAAATGGAGTAATTTTTATTCGTTGTCTTGTTTAACGTATTCCAATTGTTTAGAGTTAAGATAATCTAATTTGAGTCCATTTAATTTAGAGGGTTTTTTCATATTATTTTATTTAACTTTACTTGTTTCATGTTTGCAAAGATGGAATTTTTGGAATCGACTTTAGACCCTCTTTCTTTTGTGCAAGGGTTTAGAAAACTTGTACACTTGGGCATTTTCAATGACAATACACTATTTTAACATTTTTAGAGCTTAATTATGAGTTACGAGGTTAATATAATTAAATTGTGAATCCCTACCTTTGGCGCCACCTGACGGTCATTTTGAGAAAAAATGTCAACATTCCATAATATTTATAATAATGAATTATAAAGACTGAAAAGTTGAAAATAATAAAAAAAAACAAATTCTACCTTTTTAGCATACTAATAAAAGAGTACAAATTAATCTTCAGTACATGTCAAAATATGTTTTCTTAAATATTTATTTCAATATATGTCCTTATTTATTAGTTAGTATTTATTTCAGTATGTGTTATCAAAATATGTTCTTCGCGTTAAATGCGACCTTTGCTGGAAATTGACATCATCTTAAAAAATGCATAAAAGTTTTTGTTGGCCTTTTTTTCACACTCTCTCCCACTCCATTTCTTCTTTAGCAGACGGTTTGATGCGAGGATTGATCAACCCTCTACCAACCGGATCCAAGAGCTCGGCATCTTTGTCGGAATCATCATCAGGGATGAAATCAGGCCGCTTGCCTCCGCGATATTTGGGCAGATACCTTCGAATTTTATCCCAGAAAGGTCCAAACCTTCCCATGCCTTCTTTCACATTGAACTGCACTCCAACGGTGCCGCCTTGAATCACATTGTGCAGGTGCTTGGAGATCCTGGGTCCTTCGTACCTGGGATCGCCGGGATCTGGACCCTTGGAGAAGAACCGGATGGACCGGGGCATGATGATGTGGGCGGGGCCGTCCTCGTATTCAATTTCGTCTTCTTCTAAGGCAAGAGAAATGCTCACAAGCACCAAAAAGTAGACCAGAATTGTCAAACATCTGAAAAGAAAGGAGAGATACAATATTCAATCTTCTGCAAAAGGTTTACCAAAAGCAGATAAAAACAAGTCAAAAGACTTTATAGTTTTATCTTATTTTTTTTAAATTGATGATTTAAAAAAAAATGCGGCATTCCTTACTTATTCAAAATTTCAAATTCAACTTTATATAGTTGGCTGCTTTTGTTTAGCTTCGTTATATTTACGTCTAGTTCTGAAGCAACACGAGGGCTATTTTTGGGATAGACCTCATTATTTTGAATTGCGGTCCGATGACATGGACGACACCTGAGTCGACACCCTCGTTTTCAATCTTCCGCACCCCACTAGCAGGAGGGCATTTGGACCCATGGGTGCCCATGCCCTGGGGCAAGGTGGAGCCGCGCCCCCCTCCCCTAGCTCTCAGGGGAAAGGAAAAAATTTAGTGTAGTCATGTGTTTTTCTCTCAAGAAAATTATTTAAAAGTCGAAAAAGAATTAATGTTCAGGAAGGTCTAAAACGTAAAATGCGAGTTGTAATTTTGAATTTAGAGGACAAAAATTTGTTTTGTCCTCCGCGGGAAACATCGAAAAACCGTGGCTTCGAGGACAGAGTGATTGACTTGTTCGGCAAGAAGAAAAGAAATTTAGTTTGCTTTTTCAGATAAATATTAGTGTCAAATCCATAAACTAACCTACGCATAATAATCTACATTACAGTTTGCTTTTTATATCAATACCAGTGTAAAATCTTAAGAGGTGTACATTTTTAGTTTGTTTTCTGTATAAGGACTTTGCTCCTTCCTTCATTTGTGCTGCTAAATATTCACTGGTTTAAATAAAGTAGTTAAAATCACGTGTTATTCTTTTTTATAGAGTATGAATACCGTGGCTTAGTATTTTAGCAACAGGACAAAGTTTTTAACAGGGTCAGAACTGGAACTTTTTTATGGCTACTGAGAAGTCGCCATTCGTCTTCCAAAATATAAAAATTACTCCATACCCCCAGGACTAGGGCCCCCCTACAAACTATCATATGGGCCCCCTTGTTTGGCCCCGACGGGTTTAAAGTGCACTTGACTTGCTAATATGATGGTTCTTCAATGAAATCGGGTTTCGAGCCTGAAACCCTCCGGGCTGAAAATCGAGACCATAACACCGAGACCTTGGCTGCGTTTGTGTTCCTATCTTATAATAAGGCCTGTTATTTACGATCATTCCATGCCCTGCAAATGGCGCTGTGACCCTCCATTTTGAGCCCATCCATCCATTTAGTAGAGACATTGACTGTCGTGTCACGTTTACTCGAATCCTTGCAGTGAACGCCTTGCTAAAGTACACCGCAATCCCCCCCCCTCCACGCACACAAGCCTCTCCCTCTCCACCCGCATTCACAGACTGGCCAGAGCCCATTCCAAAAGGTGTGATGTGATGGAAATTGAAAGGTTGGACATTCAGGAGCGTTGCACTCCACCGCCCAAACTAGTCGCGAATGCTAAAAACTGATGAGAATTGGAGTGGTCTGCTCAGATATCCAACCGCTCCGTTTGGACTATCGGGCAATAAATACTGAAATGTGACCGGTGTAGATACGTGGTGGAGGAGGGAGGGAAGAATCTAGAGGAAATTGGAGGATGCGTTTTGCAGAAGGGGGGGGGGGAGAAGGAAATGCAGCAGGGGATCGGAGTGGCCTGTAGCGTTGGATTTGCATTGCATGGAACGGCTGCCAATAACCTATCTAAATGGATGTTCTAAGAAATAGAATGGTGGGACTGCCACCAGGCCATTTGCGCGGTGTGTCGTGCTCGTGAATGACCGACTTTAGTGAAAAGTTGGATATCCAACCCTTTCCAATTTCCATACTCCACGCTATTTGGAATGGTGTTGCGGGCCTATTGCGGTAATGCGGCGAGAGTTGTTAGTATGTGTGTAAAAGGGGGAGGAAGGGGGAGTTTGGCTCTTTCGTGAATGCGAAAAGAAGGAAACTGTAGACTGTACTTAAGCTGAGACGTTCACCGAGGAAATTGGAGAAGGCGGGGGAGGGTAAGGGATCGAAGTAACTGGAAGTGAACGGTTTTGCATGCCCCGGATTGCTCGTGAATGACCGACTTGGATGGCCGGAAATGGATGCACTAAAAATGGAATGGCGTGAAGTAATACCACGCCATTTGAGGGCTTGGAGTGTTCAGGAATTACCAACCTTAGGCTGGAACGCTCTACTCCACGCAAATTCGATCGCTCCACGCCCAAACCGGTCGTCAATACGAAAAACGATGAGAGCTCGAGAGCAGCGTTCGGAAGTTTGGATATCCAACCAGTCTGGATATCTTTCGCCATTTGGGCTAGCCATTTTTGAACCGCGATCGTTGTAAATGAGTGCGGGAAAGGGGGAAGACTCTCTCGCTCTAGAGGAAATCAAGTAAGCGGGGTGAGAAGTACATGCAATAGGAGATAGGAGTGACCCATAGCGGATAGATTTGGATCGCATATAGCGACCGTGAATGGCTTGCCAAAATGGATGGGCCGAAAAGTGGAATGGCTTGGAGTGCCACCACGCCATTTGCGTGGAGTGGAGAGTTAGTGAATGACCGGCTTTAAGATGATCCCATTGACCACGCCAAATCTAACCGAGAAGAGAATTATCCACCGATTTCGAAGTGTCAAGTGAAGGCCAAACTTCTCTTAGCGACAGTTAGTTTAGTTAAATTTAGTTATATCGCAACACGAAGGCTATTTTGGGACGGTCGTCGTAATTTTGAACCGTGATGTCGAGAAGGACACCTCCCTCTCGAAATTTTCACGTCACACCAGTGGTAAGATGATATCAGGAATTATGTCTGTCTGTGGACGCAAAAAATGTCTGTGAAAAACACAACGGGCTAGAAAGATGAAATATGGCGTATGATGTTTACATCAAGATTATAGTAAGATTTTGGACGGAATCCACCAAAGGGAAATCTATCTGTTTGTCCGGACGTGTGCGTATGATGCGATAACTCAAAAACGAACAGATTAGATAGATGAAATTTGGCATATGGTTTTTATTACCAGAATCGTGGATCTGTACCAAATTTTGAACCAAATATGTCAATATCTGGACTGTCTGTCGGTTTGTCTGTTCATGTGTATGTGAACGCAATAATTCAAAAACTCAAGAAATTAGGAAAGAAACATTTTTTATATGGTTTTGAATATATCAACGTTTGGACCAAATCAGTATAATGGAAGAGATCTAAAATTTATGCTCTAATCTCGTCTCTATACGCCGAAACTAAACTCAAAAGCGCCGTGTTGCGGAAGTATAGGACAAAAATTAGGGAAGAACACTTCCATTGGTGTTATTAGACCTTTTTTAAGTCCTCGAGTTTAAAACTCTTGGTGTAGATGAACTAAAACAGACATCTATAGTTCAGCAACGGATTCCGAGACTAGCACTTTTGGACGATTTTACGCCGGAAAGGGATGTCGGGTAATGAGTCATATGAGCGCATTTCCGGAGTTCTTTGTTAGATCACGCTTAACATTACCCTTCCATTCTTCACTTTCCCCCTATTTTGATGAAAATAACTCCGCCCGGCGCATGCGCAAAAGCGCGGAGGGTTTCCGAATCCGTTGCTAAACAACACATGTAAACGTAAAAGAAGTAAGTCCAGTTTTAAAATATTCCTCAAATTTTCTTGCGCAAGTTTTGCTAATTATTTTTGTTCAGTTCTTCAACTAGAATTTTATCTCTAAAATCCATATCGCGCAATTTTTCCGTTTAAAATCCTTGGATATTATCAGAGTTTCCTTTAATAAATTTAGAATATTTCGTTTGAGATTCGTATGCAAATTGTACGAGGATGAATCTAAAAAAAGATTACAAGGGTAATAAAAAATTATTTATTAACATTAGATAGAAAATACAAAAGGGAATTAAGAGGCATACTTGTTCAACACTTTTCCGCATAATCACCAAATTTATTTAAGTATTTATCTGAATGCAGGACCAATTTGTTTAGCCCGGCTTGGTAGGAATCACGTTCCTGCCCATTAAGCTCAAGACAGCTGTTTTCACATCACTGTTTGAAGAGAACCTTGTTCCAGATAAGTGTTTGGAACCCAGATTGGGTGCCAAATCTCGGCTGTATGGGGGTGGGGTGGCTCTAGACTTCCTACTTGAACTTCCGCAGCAATTCTTGAGTTTTGCGAGCAGTATGGGTATTGTCATGCAGGAGGACGACACCATCACTTAACATGCGACGGCGTTTGCGTCGGATGGTTTCACGATGGCCCAGAGTCTATTTCCTTTTCCCGAAATTTAAGGAACCCTTATCTGGAACAAGCTTCTCTTCAGACAGTGACGTGAAAACAGCTGTCTTGAGCTCAATGGGCAGGGACGTGATTCCTACCAAGCCGGGTTAAACAAGTTGGTCCTGCGTTCAGATAAATGTCTAAATAGATTTGGTGATTGCGTGGAAAAGTGATCGGCAAGTATGCCTCTTAATTCCCTCTTGTATTTTCTGTCTAATGTAAATAAATAATTTTTTATTACCCGTGTAATCTTTTTTTGGATCCATCCTCGTAACAAAATGTTTTTTCTCTAAAAGAGACTTATAAAATTCAGATAATCATCAATTCCAATGTATTGTCAAACGATGCCAATTTGTCATCGTTTTTGCCCTTTATTTACAAAACTAGAAGATTTGTGCCCATCTAAGACGGGCTTTTAGCTTGCCAACAATATCTCAGATCTGATTGTCAGTGCTTAAGAAATAAAACCAGCGGGAGTGTTCTCCCCTAAACTTTCTCGTATACTTCCCCAAAAAGGTGCCGTTTCCCCTTCCCCGCGTGGCTAAAAAAATTCGAACCTATTGTTACCCAGAATCCAATGACTATCAGAAGGTTTTTCATTATAGTGATTGAAAAATATCTAGGCAAAGAATGAAATTCAAAGAGATGCGTAACGATTTTCTTCTCTTACCGGCTCAAGGACAAACTGACGTAATTCGCTACTCCGTAATAAAATTCCTCTCCGCTCTTCCGCTACGCATGCGCGCGGAGATGCCGGATTCTCTTCAAAAGTAAATTATGCGGACCGACAGACAGTCAACCCTTTGACGGATTTGGCCCAAAATTTTATACGGACCTACATTCATGACGATAAAACTGTGTATAAAATTTTATCCATCTGGCTTTTCAAGTTTTTGAGTTATAGAGTTCGCATGACCTCGAACATGCAGACAGATAGACTTCACGTTGACAGATTTTGTCCAAAATTTGATAGAAACCTACAAATTATGTTTAAAGACCACATATCAAATTTCATCCCCGTAGCTCTAATAGTTTTTGAGTTATCGTGTTCACAGACAGACAGACACACACACACACAGAGAGACAGACAGACATAATTCCAAAATTGTGTTTTTCGGACTCAGGGAGGTCTAAAACGTGGAGATTCGTCAAAATCTCGAGTTCGAATTTTTTGACAATTGCAATACTTTCTCTTTGTATACTTCGTATACGAGAAAGTAAAAAGGCATGAGAAACAGAAATGATGAATCAATTGGACGCTAACTTTCGTTTTGCAAAATATATAAATATTCCATTCCAAAAGTAAGTACGGAAAAGAAAGAGCCTTTTTAGCCAAAACGAAAGTAAAGATCTCCGAGAAGTGGAAAAATAAATTAATTCTAATTAATTAAATATTTGCGGTTTGAATTCTGTTTAATGTCCCTTGTCTTTGTCTCGCCCTCCATCATGCAAATCTCTCTTGCTAACCTTCGTTTCTTTGCAATTTCCCACAATACTTGAACTGTTTCTCTTTTAAAGACTAGAAAATCACCCATCATGGTATGACGGGTGCAAATTGCCTCTTCATTCGAGAGATTTCCCGTCAAATTTGACGTGTTTAAATAGATATATATGCGAGAGAAATGTTTAATATGGATTGAAAACAAATAAAATAAACAAATATTTTATGACAGGAAATTGGGTTTTTTATTTACGTATTTCTTTATTCAAAAAACCTCTTGGTAAACAACATTCCGTGTGAAGTATTTTCCTTGTACTTCAGATGTCTAATCAAAACAAAACACTTCTCCGCTTGTCAAATGTTGCCAAAAAATATTATCAAATTATATCACCACGATTGCAATAAATAATCAGATGCATCGTGGCGTCCAAACTATATCACGCGCATGATATACCACTGACGTGATTTACTACTTTCTATTAAAAAACGGAAATTAATTTGAAATATGTGATTCATATAATTTAAAATTTCTCAGGAACTATTGATCATGTTCGGGATAAATTTGACATCAATCGATAGCAAATTTTATTTCACTATTTTAGAGCTGTTAAATTTGAAATTAGAACGGCAATTACTTTTTTAAATTTAAAATGACTGAAATTTAGGTGCTCTGATAATGAAATAATGCTGTTTAACGTCTCGCAGTGCTATGGCGTGAATTTTATTGTTGGTGACGTCAGATCGTTACCAGATCAGTGAGAGACAGATCTGGGCTATTATATTAGTAATTTCAAAAATTTATATTCAGTAATAGCTACGATAACGCACACGTAAAACGCGGAAAAATATGTTCTTAGCATTTTCATTGGACATTGGAAAATCGAACTCAAAAAATGATAAATTGACAAAGAAACTTTGAAACATGAAAGAAAAGCGGTACAAGGCATAAAGTTTCCACAGGCAAGTACTCAAAATTATCACTTTGCATATCAAGTAGTGATTGTGCACTTCGTGGAATGTTGAATTGATGTCGCTCCTAACAGGACGGTGTTTAGTTTAGTTCTTTCCCGTTTCTGAAGCAACATGAGGGCTATTTTGGGACGGACCTCGCAATAACAGGGCGGTGTTCCCAAATGTGCAAACAGAATGAAAACCTAAATGTCTGTTTCTGTTGTAATTTGGATTCGATACATCAATTCTTTCAAATGGCTACATGCAAAATTCCTCACATTTTATGAGGATATGAGCTAAATTCTCATGATTTAACTAAGGCCATTTTTAAGTGAACAGGAAAAGGAAGTCTGACATCTTCTGTTTATTAAAGCGTCATCGGAACACCTTGTTATCACTTCAGGTAGAAATCTGACTTAGTTCCCATATATGAGAATAGGTAGCTTTCTTCGAAGAATTTCAAGGAAATCTGGCCCATATTTGCGTTTGACTTTGTAGAAATCTGACTTAGTTCCCATATATGAGAATAGGTAGCTTTCTTCGAAGAATTTCAAGGAAATCTGGCCCATATTTGCGTTTGACTTTGTAGAAATCTGACTTAATTATATGAGAATAGATAGCTTTCTTCGGGCATTTTCAAGGAAATCTGGCACATATTTGCGTTTGGCTTTGGATTAAAGTTTCCAGCGACCAATTTGTTGGTAAAACGCACATCAATCTATCAGTTTTTGAATAATGCTTATTAATTATTCCAACGACAGCCTGTCGATAGAAGCCATTAACCTCATATTCATGCTCCTCAGGCAAGCCATGTCTTAACTAAGATGCTTTCAAAAATATAAGTTTGCTCGTAATTTTGTGAAATGAAATATATATTTTAATGGAACTTGCAATTTATTTCATTCCTTGCCCTTCTTTAATTCTTTATATTTGTACTTATGTTTAGGAAAGCCGCGTCCACTGCAGAAAAAACAAAAAGCAGAAATAAAAAAAAATTCTTTTTAGTCAGTTTTGTTAGAGTCGATTATTGAAAATTGAAAACTCATCTATGACCATTTCAGTATTACAGGGCGATTCGAAATTGAACGCACGAACTATTAGGAGCGGTAGAAAGCCAGAATCACATATTGTTCAGCAACGGATTCGGAAAATCTCCGCGGTTTTGTTCATGATCCGGGCGGAGTTATTTTCATAAAAATAGGAGGAAAGTGAAGAATGGAAGGGTGTTGTTTACATTTCACTGAGCGTGATATAACAAAGAACTCCGAAAAGGTCCTTTTAGAACTCATTGCCTGACACCCCTTTCCGGTGTAAAATCGTCCAAAAGTAGTAGTCTCGGGATCCGTTGCTGAACAGTAGGAATGTACACTGAAGAGCCAGAAAAACTGATACAGGCGTGCGTTTGCAAATAACAGGGGTATGCAACCAATCATCGTAACCCGATGCGGTCGGCAACGCCTATATAAGACAACAGGTGTCTGACAAATGTATTAGATCGGTTTCTGCTGCTGCAATGGCAGGTTATCAAGATTTAAATGACTTTGAACGCGATTTCAATGATGGGGAATCTACAAGTGTCAGCGTGCGAACTCTTCAACGGACCATCATTAATATGGGTTCTCAGAGCCGAAGGCCCACTCGTGTACCGTTGCTGACTGCACGGCACAAAGCTTTACTCCTCTCCTGGGCCCGACAACACTACCATTGGACTGTTGATGACTGGAAACACGTTGCCTGGTCTGACGAGTCTCGTTTCCAATTGTATCGGACGGAAGCACGTGTACGAGTATGGAGACGACATCATTAATCCATAGACCCTGTTTGTCAACAGGGGACTGTTCAATCTGGTGAAGCCTCTGTGATGGTATGGGACGTGTGCAGTTGGCGTGATATGGGACCCCTGATACGTCTAGAGACGACTCTGACAGGTGACAGGTACTTAAGCATCCTGCCCGATCACCTACACTCATTCATGTCCATTGTGCATTCCGACGGATTGGGACAATTCCAGCAGCACAATGCGACACCCCACGGGTCGAGAGTTGCTACCAAGTGGCTCCAGGAACACTCTTCTGACTTTAGACACTTCCATTGGCCACCTAAATCCCCAGAGATGAACATTATTGAAGATATCCGGGATGCCTTGCTACATGCTGTTGAGAATAGATCTCCGCCACCTCACACTCCTATGGATTTATGGACTGCCCTGAAGGATGAATGGTGTGAATCGCCTCCAAGATACCTTCAGACATTAGTCGAGTCCATGCCACATCGTGTTGCGGCACTTCTGTGTGTGCGTGGGGGCCCTACACGATATTAGGCAGGTGTACCAGTTTTTCTGGCTCTTCAGTGTATGAACGGAAATACCGCCCGGATGAGCTAGATGCAGAGATGACAAGCCAGTTAGTTACCTATAAAAACGCTTTATTTAATAAAATTTACACTTGAACAGTATGTGCACACGCCCAGTTTTGCAAGAACTGCTATAAGTTGTAACCATTCAAAGTTATGCACGCTCTACATCGGTGGCGAATGGATTGATGAACCTTTACAAAAAATGCCAGACATTTGCAGCGGAGGTAGAAATACTTTTGACGAGGTCGGCTGTTGTCATCTCGTAGACCGTTGCTTTAGAAACACACAAGACAAAAAAAACGGGCGATACCGATTCAACTACAGCGCTCTCTAGCTTATCTGATTGGTACGCTTTCTCATGCTCTCACACGTGGTTTTGTTTTGTATTTGTGTTTCCTGCCTCCCCTAAAAGTCTGTACATCAAATTTTAAATTGCCCTGTATTTATAATTTCAACACGCACACTTCTGACTGAAAACGCGTTTGTGATAAATTTCTTTGAGGCTTGCGATAGTAGTTCATTTCTAACAAACTGTTTTCTTACATATAGTAAGAGTAATAAGAAACTAAATAAGACGTTTTTAATTTAGATTATTCATCTAAAATACATTTTAAGCTTTGTTTTCTAATCGAATGCTCTCTTCATTTCGAAGTATTAAAAAAAATTTAGTCAATCTCTAGATTCCATATATAATCACTCGTGAAGAGAGGCGGTTTTTCGCACAGGCGTTAGAGTCGCTCGCCTCGTACTTAGAGACCTTCGGGATGGCCTCAAAATTTATTTGACGTATATTGAGGTGCTAAGCCGACGCCGAATTTACGACATTGGGTAGAGGGGCCTCAAAACAATTTTCAACCTGTGGTTCCGCCACTGCTCATGACGAAAGAATTTTATTCATATAAAAGCTTATGAAAAGTCTGATACATTTACAATATTTCGGGAGAAATTACATCAAAGCATTCAAAATTAAATGACGACTCAAATCCTTTTATTAAATTTTATTCTTCATTTTTTTAATAAGCAAATTTTATTTTTTTCTAAAAAAATAAAACTACATGAAAAAAGTTTACATAGCACTACCTTCCAATGAGCTGCTGCCATCCATTTCCTGGGAAATGGCGTCCCAAAGTAGTACACTTTTTGCTTAACTCGTTCGGTACCGACCGTCACATATATGTGACACAGCCGTTTCTTACCAGAGCCCGACGTCACATATACGTGACAAACGTAAAAACTATTCCAACTGATGTCATATAATCCCGTCATATATTAAATTGGATTGTGGTGGACGTTTTTCCCAGAGGACGCTGATAGCGCAGTGGCGTAGCGAGGGTGAGTAACGCCAGGGTTATAATGTGATTTTTCGCGCCCCCCTTCCCCAGATAGCAAAGAAGGTTGCGGAAAGGTTGCCATTTCACTTTCCATAGGCTGTCCGCGAAAACCGTTTCGGAAACCATTGCCGCAAGGTATACATAGGAAAGCGTTTTATGAACTACCTCACCGACAAGGTTTGAACAAAAAGTCTGCGAAAGCATTTCCGCTTAAACTGTTTCGGAAACAATTCCCGCAAAATTGAAGTAAGAAAGCTTTTTATTAACCACCTGTCCTATCGTGTGTAGCCTCGTCCGGTATAGTGGTTACTGCGTTTGCCTTCCAGCTCTAGGAACGCGAGTTCGATCCGCGGCTGAGAGGAATTTGCAGTTTTGTCACAATCTACAATCTAATCGTACAAGTAAGTTCAATTAAAAATTAGATTAATCAAATTAACTGAAATTAATAATTAAGATCTCCAATTAATTGACATTCCAGATGACGTCAGAAGAAGGGGGATAAAAAAGGGGGTTGGACCCCTCTGTTTGGCTTTGAAGGGGGTGAGAAAAGAGGGTTTGGACCCCTCTCTTTGGCTTTGAAGAGGGGGTGAAAAAAAGGGTGTTGGACCCTTCTGTAAGATTACGGCTTCGGAGGGGGGGAGGGGAGCTCTATTTTGTCCGCCGAAGGAGGGCTCTTAACAACCTTTTGAAAGGCCTGAAACAAGCTTGAGGAAAGCCTAAAACAAGCTTGTAATAAAAGCTTGGGGAAATCTTACTGACAACCTTTTGAAAGGCCTGAAACAAGCTTGAGGAAAGCCTAAAACAAGCTTGTAATAAAACCTTGGGGAAATCTTACTGACAACCTTTTGAAAGGCCTGAAACAAGATTGAGGAAAGCCTAAAACAAGCTTGTAATAAAAGCTTGGGGAAATCTTACTGAAAACCTTATAGAAAACCTTGTTTCTTGTTGACTAGCGAACCTTTCCGCTTACCTTGCCGAAAGGTTCAACCCTTGTCATGGAAACCTTTGTGACAAACCTTTACCCTTGCCGACATCAAGGTTTCCGAAAACTTTCAGACAAGCTTTCTTTGCTATCTGGGTCATTATCAATGGCTTAGCTTGTGAAATGGCGCCCGGGGCATGGTATATTTTCGTCCCCCCCACTGTATCGGACTTTAAAAAGTGACAAAAGGTAACGTTTTGTCATCATGGCCAGTGGGGTAGCGGCTTTAAGTGGCGCCTGGTAAATAATATGATTTTTGTTATCCCAGCCGTCATCAGTGGCGTACCAAGCGTAAGACTGGGCATGGTATTACTTTTATTTTCTTCGTCATATTTTGCTTTAAAAATGGCATAAACGCACTAATGTTTTGTCCCCATGGCGCCCCCTATCCCCCCCCCGTTCTCTACGCCACTGCGAAAGGGTTAATGCACTGCTGTGTGGATAGAACAAGAAATAAACATCGAACAATATCACAGGATATCAGAAAATGCAAGCTGCGGTTAAAACATGTTTATTCAATCGATCGAAGAACAGATGCTCCAAATTCCAGAATGTTCTCCAAATACCATTTTAAAGCAAAAGTCTATACCCTCGATACAAATGCAAACTATCGAATGTGAAAAATCACGTTTTTCAATTCCGCTCTCAAGGAGCTTCTTCAGACATAATGTGTAGTGGCAATGTCTTGTACCGGAACTCTCTTTACAAACTAAACAAATAGCAGCTGAAATGTAGCGAAAAGGCGTAATTAGTTTTTGATTTCTATGGTTAAGTATCGAATAAATTTCATGCATTTGATAGTTTGCATTTATATTGACGATATAATCAGTTGTATTTGGGAATATCCATAGTCCAAAGAATTATACTTCTGGCAAAATTAGCTAGTGAAATAATTACGCAAATTTACAGCGGGCTGAATGATCGAAAAGGTAAGGGGGGACGCATGAAATGAACGGTTTCGGAGTAACAGGAACAACACAACAGTAATTCAAATATATCGTAACATAAATCTGGTCTGTTTAATTTATAATTATTATTAAAATTGTTTCGTGTGTTTCAAATTGTTACAAATATTTTTTTTTGATAAACTTGCTATGATCTTTATTCTGTTCCAGCCTTGTTCCGAGCAGAATCCAGCACGACTTGTCGTTTTTAATATCCAGTTAGAACTGAAATGTTTCACAGTGGCGTAGCGAAGGTCAGTGGTGTCCAGGGCATCAAAAAGTGACAAATTTGCTCAAGTATTTTGTCTCCATTGCGCCCTGGCGTTACGCCACTGAAGTATCAGTTCATTATTAACTCCTTAACAGTGTAGTACTCTGTACGGTCTAATTAGATGACCTCCTTCTGTTTTGGGGATGTCTTGTCGTATTGATACCCCAAGAGCCCATAGAATACTTGAGGTGTTGGGAATGTGTTGTCGTATTGATAACCTAAGAGCCCATAGAATACTTGAGGTGTTGGGAATGTGTTGTCGTATTGATACCCCAAGAGCCCATAGAACATTTGAGGTGTTGGGAATGTGTTGTCGTATTGATGCACTAAGAGCCCATAGAACATTTCAGATATTACTAATCATTTTTGTATCGAATGATAACGTCTTTGAATGACTTAATTTTAGATTATAAGTGCAAAAACACCATGATTCGATACAGGGATTAAGCTTGGGATACATTAAGACACGAATTACATGTTTCAAATTGAACCCATGAAAATAAAAGTCCACCGTCCCCAAATTTTCTTCTTGACATTGCCACAAGGATGAAAATCGTCTCCAAGTAAACTACAGTCCCTTTTTATTCAGAGTCAGTATTTGAGTATGAAATTTCTAAAAACAAAAATTGAAATCCATGAAAAGTTTCTGTGATCATTTATGATTGCTATTAATCAATAAGGTACAGTCCCTTTTCATTCAGCAGTCAGTATTTGAGTATGAAAATTTCTAAAAACAAAAATTCAAATCAATGCAAAGTGTCTGTGATCATTTATAGTTGTTATTAATCAATCACCCTCGTTTTTAGACTCATCCAGATCATTTCTACTCTTGATCTTCACTTGGTAGGGTCGCCCATTGGAGCGATACAGGAGGGGGACGTGGTAGATTTTGGATTCAATGAATCTCTTTGGTCTCAATCGAGGTTGAATTATGTCTTCAATAGGGACTTCAGTGCTATAGTCGTCAGGGTTCTCTCCAATGTCATCCCATGAGGAACCAACAGGCTTCTCAGGTTTGGGCTTTTGGGGCTTTTCTTCCTCTGGTTCCCATTCTTTGTTTGCCTCCTTTTTCGGTTTCTCGAATTCCCAGTCCCGCCCTTCGTCCCAGTGGTCTTTCTCGGGGCGTTCTTCGTAGCTGGGATGTTCCACCGTGTCTTTAGATCCAGGAATGACCTTCTTTGCCTGTCCCAGAATACCGTGGGCAAATCCAAAAGGTGTAATTTCGATTCCTATGCCTCCCCCATGAAGAACATTTCCCAGATGAGATATGAGTCCAGGAGATGTGTCTTTATCACCGTGAGGATTTGGTCTGGAGAAAATTTTCATGGGATTAAGCAGAAGTGAAGGCTTGTCTTCATCATCGGACTTCTTAAAGAAGATCGCCGAGCACACGCAAACCGTAGAGGTTAGTGCCAAAATGAGGAAAGAAGTTCCCCTGAAAAAGTAAAGAAAAGGCAGGTTATCAAATCATTTTGAAAGATTATTATGCAGACATAAAACGTTATCGGATTCTACTAAATTGATCCATAATTTCATTTTGTACATCGATGAAAGAAAAGGAATAGCTTCAAGCAGCGATGCGTGAAGTACAGTCAATTCTGGATAATTCGAACTTGTTTAACTCGAAATTCTGGATAATTCGAAATTTTTGCTCTGTCCCTAGAATTCTGTATTAAAATAATGTTAAAAAATAGTGGATAATTCGAATTTTATTTTGGATAATTCGAATTTTTCGTGCGATTTCCCTTAAAATATTACGGTAAAAACTGTTCATGAGACTTTTCTCAGCTAAGGTGCATTATTTATTTTAACGGTCTTTCTAAGGAAAAGAAAAGCGAAGGTTGGAATGTCACTATGTGGGGATTTCGGAGGATTTTTCAGTCCACCCTCTATTGTTACCCTCTCCCCTCCCTACTGCATTGAATATTGATTAGTCATCCAAAGCCTGTCTGTATTTTCCAAGAAAAGACTTGGCCACACCCCTTCGGCAGGAGAATCTATTTCACTGCGGGTTGAAAGGATCGAAGTTTTTTTCCCCTCTTTTTTCTCCATAAGAGCATTTCTTCTGTTTCAAAAGAAATGCACTTCGAATTTTTGGATATTTCGAACTTTTTTTCGGTCCCTTCAGCTTCGAATTATCCAAGTTTGACTGTAATATTTTCTTACGCAATTATTTATATACTGTAATGAAAGCTTTTAAAAATGAAGAGTAAGAGTTAAGTAAGGACATGTATCACCTGATATAAGCAATAGTTTAAAGCTCTTAACCTTTATTATTGATTATTATAATTAGCACAAGAAGTTCAATTGCGCGGAGATATATCCCTGCTGTAGAATAGGCCGCGGTGGTCTGGTGGTAAGATCTCGACTTCGGGGGCGGAGGGTTCCAGGTTCGATACCCGATTCCACCAAAAACCGCCGAATAAGCGGGCCTGGTGCGCGTTAAATCTGTCGGGGCTAATTGTCCTCCAGTTGGTGTGGCGTGGAAGTTTGGATAAGTTGTTCCAGCTCAGGTGTCGTCCTCGTCATCTGAACGCGGTTCAAAACTACGAGGTCCGTCTCAAAATATCCCTCGTGTTGCTTCAAAACTGGACGTAAATATAACTAAATTAATTCCTGCTGTGGGAAACTTCTTCATAAGATAGAAATATCTTCTTAACGGAAATTTTATTCCTTAAGGTTTTTTTAAAAAACATTTTTATAAAACATTTGAGTCTATGTTTTTTGGCAATTGAAGAACGTAATATTTTCTCAGGTCGATATGCATGTCTTTCTGATGCACTTTAACCGGATCAAATCCTTAGGTGAAAATTTTTGTGTAAGAAACAACTAACTTTTATTCCAATTTGCAACTACATTAAATCATATTCTTTTCATCATTAAATCATATACATTATTTAACACTTTTAAAAATTCTGAATGATATCGGAATGCTTGGCATCGTTTATAAAAGCCCGTGTTTATAGTATTAATAAGGTAAAGCCAGTGGTATAGCTAAAGTAACTGGCGCCCCGGAATAATATTATTATCTCGCCCCCAGGTGTCATCAATGGTTTAGAAAGGGTATATGGCGCTTGGTGCATGGGGTTATTTTTTCATCTCCACATCATATTTGACATTAAAAAGTGGAGT
>BGPR01032696.1:0-17375 GCA_013235015.1 Araneus ventricosus | reverse complement strand
ATGGGTCCCATGCCCATGCAACCGGTTCGGTTGCTGTAATGGCATCAGGCACGGGAGCATGGGGCGGCGTTCTGTCTAAAATACCACGCTATACCAGAGGAAGGACATTTGGTACCGGCGGATATTGCGTAAGCCAGACCAACTTTACGCACTCATGCCGTATCTTCATCGGATCGGCATATAATTCGAGAGACTGTTGTTCAAACCGAAACCGCCATAGATTCAGAGCATGGAATAGCGAGACAGGTCTACGGTCTCAGCTTCAGGGTATAGGATAATTAGATGTAATATAGAATGAAAGTACCTATTTTTGAAAGTAAGTATATTGTTAAAAACATGTTTAAGAAAAGCAGAATTCTTATATAAGGACTGCAAAAGAGCTCTAACATTACATACGGAAAAGCAGATAAAATTATCATGTTCTGCCGGTCCTATATGCACTTCATCAAATCTAAAAGAAAGCAATGCATATGACGTCAGAACTCTAGTAACAATTATGTGAATTTTTAATTCTTAATTATTTCAAAACCAAAATCTATGCTTCCTCATTCAGATGTTATTTTGTTATAACAAATGCTAAAATTCTTGATTAAATGTTGCCTATTAATAAAGTAATTCACTGATATTTGCATTTGAAAACACAATAAGAATAGTTTAATTCATTTTTTATATTCGACATACTGTAATATATGCTTCATTCTTACTACAAAATATGACTTAAATCTTATTTGATAGATTCTTATTTGGATATGAGTTTAATAAAATTCAACCGATGTACAATAGTCTGACTTTAACTTAACCAATAAAACAAATTCGCAACTCTTGAAAATTACCATAATTTTTTAATGTAGTCGTTGAACTAATAATATGTCCAATTTTTATTACCCTTTGGACTTTTTTAGATTAAATGTTTCAATGTCATAGCGAACAATCATTATGTTACCTTTAACTATAAAATAGGAAAGAATGTGTGTGCTTGTTCGTCACACCATTGGACTTAATGCGACCAAATTTGGCACAGTAATGGATTAAAGAAAAGGGAGCAAACGCCTCAAAAATTATTTTAAAACTCGAATTAGATTTTTATTTATTTCATTTTAAATGGCAAATTCGAGCGTTTTTTCCCCATTGTTCATTTACAACAATACTTTTCATTGTTGCAATGAAATTCAAATCGTTTTTCATTGTTTAAGCAAATATTTATTTGCGTGTTTCTCTTCCATTGTTGAAAGTTAAGGTAATATGTTTTAATCCAGCTGCTGGATGTAAAATGTGTCGCGTCAATTTAATATTGAAATCAGATACATATTTTTCATAAGAAATGAGAATGCAAAGTTGGCACCTACAATGTTAGAGAAAATATTTACTGAAAAATTGGAGGCGGGTATATGAAAAACATGAATCCAGCTCAACGCCGGGTTATCAGCTAGTTGCTTTATTATAAAGAAGTGGCGGGGTGAATCTTAGCAATTATTTACTATGCATGAAAATTATATCCATTTCACAAATTTAATTATAAGATAGTATAAAAGCAAATCCAGCTACAGTCGAAAGTAAAAATATGCTATTTTGTGACATTACCATTTCCTAAAATACAATAAAAATTCAACAAAAATTAGAGATACAAAGTGAAAAGTATGATGACCATATATAGGAAGAGTTAAAGACCACTGACTAAATAGTTGCTGAAAACTAGACAAGATTTGCTTATAAGTAGAGATGGCTTAACGACGATTTAGTCATTATGTTTTATAGATTTTAAATGCAATTTAAACAGGATAACTCATAAACTTTCATAAGTACTATTAAAGTCTGATCCAAATAAATTCAATTTTCAGCTAGAAATGTGAGAGTACTGCCAGACATTAATAAGATACGTTACTCGAAAGCATCAAACAAAAAAAATGGGAAGAGAGCTTAAATTTCATAATTTTATAGAATTGGCTTCTGAAAGATTATATTTATTCACATTGAATAAATTTTATTAAAGAATATAAAATGAAATCTGTAATACTATTCTGAAAGTGACAACAAATTTACGTCAAAATTTTTAAAAATGGAAAAAGAATTTTCAGAGGAAAATTATAGTGGTTGTTATTAAAAAAGTTATTTAACTCTTTCTTAAACCCCTTTTTCAACAGGCACTTATGTGTCACTGATACATTTTGAATACATTTATTCAAAGCTCTTTTTAGAAATGTGTTTTGAGTATTCACATAAAAATTCTCAAAAAGTTCATAAAGTTAGAATAAAAATGCTAATGAAATTAAAAGGAAAGTAAAATAAAGCCGTTCTTTTTTAAGCACAAAACATATTGCATTTATGCTTCCTGAAGCATTAAAATTTCTTTTTCACTTCATATTCTTAAATTTTTATTCATGAGAATTTTCACCTCGAAAAATATGTTTTTTAATCAGATTACATGAATTCCATTTTCACCGGTTAATGAACATCAAGAGACTCGATATTTTTTGCAAGCAACACTGATTCTTCCACCTGGGACACATTTCAAACCCAGCGGATGGCAACGTCATAGGCTAATATTCTTTGTCGTGGTTACATTTTCAACTAACCTTGATATTATGAAAGACAAAGAATAAACGAAAAAAATAACACAAGCACAAAAATATTTGGTTGAAAAGAAATTTTACTTTCCATTTTATGATATCCATTTTTTATATTTTGTTGGGTTTTGCTGGATAATTACTATCGATTCAGTTCATTTTTTTTCATTTGTTCTTTCATTGCGGAATTTCCATTCAATAGAATGGTTTGATAATTAAATTAAAAAATAACAAAAAAATTTTAACTTTCTGAAATCTTCATTTCAACTTGATAGATTGATTGCGAGATAGTACATGTTCCGCATCCTATTGCCTTATTTCATATGTTTTATTGTTAATGTACTTTCCTGTCTATCTGCGTACTTAGTTTGCGTCTCCACTAGGCGGCGCTACTTGTTCCTGTTTTTGTTGTATTTGAGTTCGCAATTTATTTGACATCGCACTTACTTAACTTGCTTCCTTAGCCGCCATTTTCCTGCGGTTGGTGCGCTGGTATTTTTCTTTGCTGTTCAAATGCCTGGAACTTACTGAATCTTTGCTGCAACATGCAGTTTTTATTAATGCTGACTTCTGTAACTCTTAGTGATTGTATATAGTGATGAATACATATTTTAACTTACAGTTTTCTCGTCCTTTATTGAATGATTCAACGCCAAAAATCTATTTGGACCTCATCCACCTCATTGTTCCAGTACTGGGTTCTGTGGTAAATTGCGAATTCAAGATATTCACGGGAAGGCATCTTAATTCAACTTTAACAGTACACGTCCAGAATATCTCTCTCTATATATAATTCTCTTACGTAGCGAAAAAAAGTGTGGAATTTCTTAATGGATGTTTGGCAACAGATCGCAAATTTGTTTTGTTTACATTCGATTCGCCGAATTTACTTAGATTTGATCTGAGAAAATGAAATTTTTCAAAATGAGATTAAGACGGGCGGTCTCAATTATAAATCGAAATCTTCGAAAAAGAGAAAATAGGTCAAATGAAACTGTTCAGGAATCTTTCCTAAGACGGTCCAATCGGAATGAACAAAATAGAATTAAGGGGACACATTACCTTCTGAACAATAATTTTTATTTGAATTATTATTGAAAAATTTTTCATAGTATTAAAGAATAAAAATCATATAAAGTCATTTTAAAGAGAAAAAAGTCATTTTGATCTGCTTGTTAAATTGAAATTTAATTTTTTCAAAGAAATATTCAATTTTTAAAATTCCCTACTACTTTTTCAAATAAGAGTATTTTTGCTTCAAGTTTTGTTTGCAGATTCATTGAAATATATTACACCAAACTGTGCATGTGTTTAAGGTGAATCTAATTTTCGCTTAAATATAGATTTTTTACTGTTTTATGTGGAGAGAAATGAGAAAATTTAGCACTAACTCAATTTTTATCTTGTATATAAAAAAACTAAGCATCTGAATGCTTATTGCATGCACAATTTTAACATATGTATAACGATAAATAAGTAAACAAAATTTGAGAGCTCTATCCGAAAACGGAAAAAAGCATTAGCATTTTGAAAATATGAAGGTAAAGAAAAGTTCGACATGGAGAAAAAGCCATGTAAAGTTGTCATTTGCGCATGTTTATCATTGGTCATCGTAAATAAAAGTCTAAATAACTTCTAAAATATTAAAGGTACAATTTTTAAATTTTGATACAATAAGATAAACAAAACAAGCCAATAAAATAAAAATTAATATTTTGGCCATTTTTTGGGTAATGTGTCCCCTTAAGCGTTTTTGTGTACGGAGCGAAGTTTCCGAACTTCAGGAACATAGTTATGGGACTGTGTCAGGACTCTGTTCTTTTATCCATGTAGCGAAGCTTTTCTGATCATTATTTCAGTGAAGGAAAAAAGCATGTTTAAAATTTTAGTGTAAAAAAGAAGAATTTTAGAATTTTTTAAAAAAATTTTGGAGAAAAGCCTATTTTGTTAATTTTATAAAGGTAAAAGTAAATAATAATTATGGGTTACAATTTTGAAAAGTGAATATGAATATGTTTAAAGCCATTTGTCACCTTAAACTGTCCTTTTTAAACTAAAAATTTGTGAAATCGGTTAAATCATTTTTCGAAAACTCAAATTTTCAGAGGTTTTAACACATAAATAGGTATCCAGAGAGAAAAGTTATATCTTTCTTAGCTAAATAATTATTGCAGTGAGTGTGTATACATGTTGGAGAGCTTTATGAGCTACAATTCATTGAGTAGAGTGGACATTTAGAAGTTTGTTGGAATGAAGTTAGGGATAATGAAACTGTTGAAGAAATATTCAAGTGTGTGTGCCAAGAAGTTTTAAGTGCCCAATTTTTGTTTGATGAAAATATTTTTTATTTGTAATCATCTTATAATTACACATTTTAGCATTCAAATTTCTTTCTAACATTTACATATACAGATATATATGGTATAAAGGTAAAATTTTATTTTTAGAAATTGATGATTCAGTTTTTAGTTATTGATGGAAAATAATGATAAAATTCATGGTATTTCAAATAATTTAAATTTACTTTTAGTAATTAATGCATTTATAATTTCATATTACTAGCAGACACTCATAACTGTTCGGCGAGGGAGCGGAGCGAGCTGGGATCACGTAGTGATCCTAAAAGAATCACAACGTGATTCTTGGGGGTTGACGCGCGGAGCAAGTAGGGAGTATAACCCCCTGGTATTATTACTTATGCTTACTATGTTAATCGATTTCATACTCTCAAATCATAGATAGTGAGTGCAAAATACTAATTTACTTGAAAATCGATTTCATTTTACATCTATCCATTGAAAAATTTTCTATGATTTGCATTAACTGTATGGAACTTATCAGTTTTTAAAGACTCTTTTTGCTTTACGAGTAAATACGAGTTCTTAAAGTTGAACGCGTAATAAAAGCATTATAGAATTTTAACGATACTATATTATAATCTGAAATAAACTAAAGCATTTCTATACTATATGTATAAAAATAAGCTTTTAAAATGTAATACCCAAGATCATTGTTTGATTTTGTGCTTCATTATTAGCTAAAATCAAAAAAAGTTCTTGTTCAGCAGCGATTGCAACTTTCAGTGCTTGAAACACTGAAAATAGATATTTAAGCAACTTATGTTTGCGAAAATTAAATTTTCCCTTTAAAAAAATCCTGACTTTGAATGTCAGTTCGAGTAATTGTGCAACAATTACATTAAAATTTTTAAAAAATAACCTTTTCTAAACAATCAGGCACTCACTCATGTGTCACTGATGCAATTATTCACAGCTCGGGTTTAGAAATGTGTTTCGAGTATTGTCATAAAAATTCGCATGAGAGGTACTAAAGTTATAATCAATATGATAATGAAATTGAAAGAAAACAAAAAGCGACTGTTCTTTTCTAAGGCACAAACATATTACATTTATGCTCCCTGAAGCAAGAAAAATCATTTTTTACTTCATTTTTCTTTATTCACGAGAATTTTTCTTCTCAAAAAATATGTTTTTTATTCACCTTACGTGAATTCCATTTTCACAGGTTAATGCAGCATACAGAAAACATCGAAAGACTCCATATTTTTGCAAGCAACACTGATTCTTCCACCTGGGACACATTCGAAACCCGCGGATGGCACCGTTGTGGCTAAGATTCTTTATTATGGTTGTATTTTCCACTAACATAGATATTATTAAAGACAAAGCATAAGCGAATAAAAATAATACAGACACAAAATATTTGATTGAAAAAAGACTTTCCTTTCCATTTTATGATCATTTTTTTTGTAAATTGGGAATGCTTCCTTTTTGAATAGAGTTTTGTTGGATTTTGCTTTATAGTTACTATCGATTCAGTTCAATTTTAATCTTTTATTCCCTCCAGTTGGAATTTTCATTTAATAAAATGGTTTAATAATTAAATAAAAAATAACAAAAAATATTCAACTGTCTGAAATTTTCATTTTAACTATAGAGTTGAGAGATAGTACACTCAGTGGCACTGAGTCGTGGGGACGAGGGGGGCAGTCGCCCCTACACTTTTAGGGGAAATTAATTATTATTATTTTTTTATTTTAGCTGTCTAAAAATAGAAACTACAGAAAAACAATAGCGTTCGGGAAAACTATTTAATTTTTAAACTAACTTTTTAAATTTTGGTGTCTATCCCGTATATTCCAGGGTCTTTTAGATGTCTATAAATATTTTGCCACTCACATTTTCCACCCAATCGCCGCAAATGAGTACACTTTCAGAGTATACTATCATACTCTTACTATCTTACTCCATCTTATACTCACAAAGCAAAGATATACTTTGTGAGAACAAATTACTGCTTTTTTTGAGAATATATTTCGTTATCCATCTATTGATTGAAAAATGTTCCAGCATTTGCATTCATAATATGAAACTTATCAGTTTTTTAAAGACACTTTTTGCATTACGAATATTTTTTAAGTTGAAGACGTAATAAAAGTATTATAGAATTTTAACGCAATTGTATTATAATCAGAAATAAATTAATAATTTCTTTACGGTATTTCTAAATATATGCTTTTAAAAATTTAATATTCAGGATCATTTTTTCATTCTGTGCTTCGTTATTAGCTAAAGATATAAAAAGTTCACGTTCAGCAGCGATTGCAACTTTCAGTCTTTTGAAACACTGTGAATAGAAATTTAATCAACTTAGGTTTGCGAAAATTAAATTTTTCTTATAACAACATGAATTTAGATGTCAGCTCAAGTAATTGTGGAACAATTTCGTTACATGTTGCACGAATGCTATCCCATTCTAGTTCTTTCTTTGTACCGGATGGCACAAATTCTGTGCCCTGAATCATTAGAATTTCACTTGCACTTTTGAAAAAAATCTATCTACCCTCTAATCACTACTTGCATAATTTTACACTCCAACCTATTATATCCTCTTGTGTGTCAAGGCTATATATATGACTGAAAGGATAAAACAAAAATAGCTAACCCCAAATATTTAAAATTTTATTTTCCGAGACTTCAAATGAAAGGAAAGTAATATCTATTTTCTGGCCCAGGATCCTTATTTTCAAATATTCATTTGTGTTATCAACAGTTAGGCCATAAAATGAGAAAATTATATTCCTTGATATTTATGCAGTTGCAACTTTTCTTTTCGACCAAACTCCATAATTTCTTGAGATATAAGGATTCAGTACGAATTTGACGCAATTTTCGATCACAAAATGGACATATCTCATATTACTTGATAGCTAAACATGGCATTTAATCTATTTTATATTTATACCACCGCAAGCACTATCACATCAGCAGTAAAAAAAGTAACGCCGATGATAAAATACTGTTGGATGGAAAAGACTTAAAAATTACTCACATGGATTAAAAAGAATTTGAGCTTCTCTATTCTGTAAAAAAAATTAAATGGCTTACAACTGGTAGTTTTACAATAATTGCATTCCTTTATTCTTCTTAGAAGGAAACAATTTTTTCCAAAACAACCAAAATAATTTTTACGCTTCAATTACCCTTCCAGTTTTCAGCTATAAATTCCCATAACTTGATTATTTATGAAGAGAAAAGGTTTTCATTCCAAACAAAAACTTGAATTCCTTTCTTAATTAAGATTTCAGAAACGAAACAGTTTCTTAAAGATAAAGTTTTTTCATAAACATTTTTGCCGGGAGGTTCAATCGTAATTCTATTTTAAATGGGACTTTTGGAGAAAAGATGAGAAAAAAATGCTGTGAAATTCCGAATTATTCCTTATACTCTAAGAAATTCAATATATTTTATCGCTTCAGTGACATTCTTTTAAGTGAACTTCAAAGCAATATAAACTGCTGTTAATACAGCAATGAAATATATTTCAATTAATTTCAGTCGGTGTTTCTTTTTATTGCTTTCTTCTTTTATGGTTGAGGGGAAGTGTCTTTTTAGCTTTTCTTTCGAAGCATTATTACGTTCAAAATTTCTTATATTAAATTGAAACAGTTATTTTCTCTGAAGGTTTGATGAAACGAGAATTTTGCGGAAATAAAAATTAAAACGTCACATTTTTTTACATCATATTTCTATCAATCTTAAGTAATAATAATGTGATTTTCTCAATTTAATATATAATTTTAAAAAAAATTACGACACCAATTATCATTTTTTCATACGAATTATCATTCCAAACATACGCTGGTTTTAAATTATATTTAGCTATCAGGGCTTCCACATGAGAAATAGACTTTTTTTCGAAATCTTTCAGACAGATCCAAAAGTATTAATTTTATTATGATACCGTGTAAAGGCTGCAGCGATAAGTCAAAATACGAATAAATATTATAAATGGAAAATAATTTTATTTAAAGAAATTTTCTTCAGACATTAAAATTTGAGATTTAATTTACCCTCCGGTAAAATTTATACGTTCTTCAAAATTTCTGTCGTTTAAATTTCATTTTGCTTATTTATAATGAGCTAAATTCGCGATGCCAGAAGTGAACCAAAATATTTATGAAACGCAACTGGATGAATTGTTTTAAACTACAAATCTAAAAAACTGAATTTTTGGAAAAAATTATAAATAAAGAAACGTATATACTGAATTGTCAATAAATTGTTCAATATTATTTTCAACTCTAAAGTTGACTTACCATTCGTTGTCTATGAAGATGATCATGAAGTATACATGCAAAAGTTTCGCATTCGCTATGAGTGTATTGTGTTCCGAGCAGAATTGCTGTGCATTAGTCTCATAGTAAAGTGGTTTAAAGAAAATGAAGCCACTTTTTCTCAATACGTTATTTGTTCCGATTCTCTTTCTTCTCTATTTTCATTACTAACCATTAAGAGAAAAGAAAGGCTTGTGATGGAAACTCTCGTAATTCTTCGAATTCTTAAAGATAATCATATGGATATTTTCTTCACTCATATCAAAGGACACTGTGGGATCCCTGGTAATGAAAGAGCCGAGTTTTTGGCAAAGGATTCCCATAACATGCCATTTAACATAAACTTCGGAATTCCCAAATGTCATTGGAAACGACCCAGTCATCAAAAGCTCCTGCGCCGTTGGGAAGAAGAGTATGCTTCTTCATCAAAAGCCAGCCACACAAAACAGTTCTTTCCGACGGTGAAATACAGGCTTGAACGGAATTCTTTCTTCTTCTGCTCTTTTAAAGTGACTGAGTTCCTTACTGGGCATTGTAATTTTGGGGAATATTTGAAGAGGTTCCATCGACAGACTAGTGACTGTTCTGCAAGAGAAATTCAAAGCGTAGAGCATATTATGTTTCGGTGCCTGCATGTCTAGGATTGCCGGAAAATTTTACATCAGAAACTTTGCGTTTCAGAAAAGGATTGGCCTGTCGCCCTGATTTTATTGATTGACACAAAGTCCTCTTTCTTATCTTTTACAGAATTCGTTAACACTTGTGATTATAAATAATGTTTTCCCTTTTGATTAGAAAATTTCGTGCACTTTTGTAAAATCGTTTTGCTCAATATTATTTTAATGATGTTTCTTTTCTTCTCCGTTCTTTTCATGCATCCTCCCCCCTTTTTATTTTTTTGTTTATATTTTCTCTTTCTTTTTTCCCTGAAGGTATTTTGTACCTTTTACTTCTGTATAATTTTTATTTCTTGTTTATTTAAATTTTGATTTACACTTTTTGAATGAGTTAAGCACGAGTTTTTGCTATTCTTATTATATTAATGTATTCTCTACTTCATTTCATTATTTTACATTATTTGTTTTTTTTATTCTTTAAATTTTATTCTTTGCTTATTTAATTTTTTGTGCAAAGAATTGTCTTTCAAAGACTTAATTGTTTTGTATACTTACTTCTGTAAGACTCGTATTGTACAATGTACATTTGTGGCGGACGAGAGTATGTCATATTCAATTATAAATAAATAATAATATTTTCAATTGCATTTAATAAATGCAGTATTTGTATTAATAGTACAATAGTTTACTTTAATTAAGAATCTATACAATGTTGTTTGAAAGAAAATAAAATGAAATTTTAATGAGTTATTCAGATGTTAAGTAGTGAATGTTTTAATTTAAACCAGAAGGTTAGTAAAGTATTACATTTAAATCAGAACAATTCATTCGATATATTTATTAAATTCAAATAAATGTTACATTAAAAAGTCAATTATCTTCATTCATTTCCTGTATGCTATGCAGAACTTCGTAACTGACAGGAAATATAATATTAACTCATAAAGTATTCCTTAAATAAATATTTATCTTGTGAAAAATCGCAATATTTACACCATCAACGCTTATCACATTTACCAAAATTTTTTGTTGCAAATAAAATGCCTTTAATTATTTTCAAAGAGAAGAGAGATTTAGAAAGTACAATTCTTAAGAATTTCTTATTCTTGTAAGAAAAACTATTAAAACGAGCAAAAGAATATTATCATTATTAATTAAAGATTTGTAGGCTAAAGAAATGAAAGAAAAATTAGAATTAACATTTTAATAGAGTCTACGCACAACAGATCGCTCTCACATTTTAATTCATTTGCATATTTTTGGAATCAACAAATAAATGATTGATTTTAACGTTAAGGTCAATGCCCAATTCAATTTTAGAAAGAGTCCTGAATGGGGAGTATTTGTCCTGAGAATTATTCGACTGAGAAAATTCCAGTCCTTGCACAGGACAGGTATTTGTTTAGCACGAAGGCTACGGAACTTTGGAAAGGTACTATGTTGTTAACTCAAACCTTTCGAGATAAAAGTCCCGAAGTCGTCGATCGCGATGATTGGAAAATCATTCTAGAAACATCAAGAAACTGAAGTAAGTACAGAAAATAATACATAATAGAGATAAAAGGACAATAATAAAAGGAATGCATCTGGCGAGCGCTAACGCTGCTGCATGCAGGAAAAATTGCGACAATCTCTTTACCCACAATGTCATAAATCAGTAGAACTGCATCAAGACATGGCAAGCAACCACGCATCACAATCCACTGTTAATTTCCTGGAAAAATAGAACAATAAATGGGTATTAAGATTATAACCTTCACTTATATTTCTAGTAAATAGTTTTGTATCACCAATGAGTTTTTGAGATTTTGGACTTCTAAATATCGCATTATCCAAACGTGGACCTACAAATTTTGGTGGGCTATGGAAAGCAGTTCAAGAGGAATGGGACTAAATACCTCTTCCGATACCACAAAACTCATTATTGTCATGGAAGTTACAAAGTAGAAAGATTGTTAAAAATGAGGGCTGTCAAATTGAACATTTAAAACTCAAAAAATAAGCAAAATATTTCTGTAAATACCATAAAAATCCTCTAATATATGGGAAACTACGTTATCTTTCCTCCAAATATATTTTTAAAAAGGAACCTTTGCACCAGTGTATTTGCATGCAACAGTCGTGGAAAGAGAAGGATTAATAGAACATCTTAGCTATCTTTTATACGACTTAATTTTTTATATGTGAGGTATATTCATTGAAAATGAATAACTAATGAGACATATAGAGATTTAAGTAAAAAAAAGCAAATAAAAGTTCGAGCAATAATGCATCTAAATGCATGAAAAGTCTGGTTTTCCATGACTCATAATTGTTGGCACATTTAATAATCACAAAGTAATCTTTAATTAAAAAGTTTTGCCCCATAAATCATTGAAAAAAACAGTTACATTTATCTGCTATAAAACTCAAGCATCTATCCTATTAAAATTCGAAGGTAAACAAACGTATGTATGTATGTATGTATGTCCGGCTATCTCCTCACGAACCGCTGAACGAAGAAGCACGCGGAAAGTACCAAAAGATGGCGAATAATCCAAGGAATCCATTTCGGCCATTTAAAATCCGAAATTACAATTAATTAAAAAGATATTAATTAAAAACGTCAAAATGATGGAATTGACGTGCTGCCATCTATTGGCAGAATGGTGAATTCATTCACGGCGGATTAGTTTTTTCCCTACTATTATTTTTCGCATCCGGTGTTGCATTTTTTTTTATTTATTTAACGGAAGTTGGTAATTTTTTTTGAGCGAGTTTCTGTGTTATTCTGTGTTTGGATTTATTAACAATTGAAAAAAATCGTTTTCCTGCATTTTTCTTTCTTTTTTTTGTCGTAGGGTGTTTCGCAACATTTACGTTTGTTGGGGGAAAATATTTATTCATTTTTATCCGTTTTTTTTCATTATTATTCTTTTTATTTTTTCTTTTGCAAAACAAATATCATGCTAATCTGTTTTAATTTATAAGCATAAGAATTCTCGCGTTTTCATTCAAACCAAACTGCTTTAAGGTAGTAAAAAGGCTAGAACTGAAAGTTTTGATCCAACAAGAGAGGATTCCAAACAGATTTACGTTTGTTGGGGAAGCTTAGTGACAATATTTGTAGGGAAAAAAACAGAGGCGGGAATATGAAAAAATATGGATTCCGAGAAATGCTGGGTTATTAGCTATAAGGTAATTAAAAGGTTGGATTTAAAAATTTTAATTAAACAGTATAGGATTCAAAGGATTTTTTACGTTTTGGGGGAAACGTAACGTTTACGTCAGCGACAATATGTGTAAAAAAAATAAACCGGAGGCGGGCATATGAAAATTAGTAATAAAAAGACTAGATTTGAAAGAATTTTTACATTTGTTGGGGAAAGTAAGTGACAATATCTGTTGAAAAAAACAACGGAGCCGGGCATATGAAAATATGGATCCCAAGGCCTCACATGATCTCACTTCTCTCCGCCCGGGAATATCCCATTATTCAAGATTGCCCGTGCAACGCCGGGCCATGCAGCTAGTTTTCTAATATTTCTCAAACAAATTTATTTGTTAATCTGTTTTGAAAATCCTCTACTAATCGCAACATGAAATATTACCTAAATTATATTTCCTGCCATGTACAGTACGATAAATACAATCAGGATTATTAATAGAGATGTTAATCAGTTTAAAATAGATTAAACGGATTAAGTGCCCAATTTAAAGGTACATTTATTTAAATTAGTACCAGAATTGCTGTCTCGTTTACAGTAAACTGCACTCAGAATAATTATCCAAATATAGGCTTTAATATTCATTGAGGGAATCTATTGGTATCAATTCTAGAAATCATTATAATGGAGTCTCATTATATTTTTAATTCGGAAAAATTTCCTAGAAAGTAAGCTCAAAAGGTTTTCTTCTTTAATATATCCATAATGTAGAACAAAAATATTTATATTAATAAATGGCTAGCTTTTCGTTTAAAAACTTTCTTTGAACTAAGAAGAAAAAAATTCCATTTTATTCCCTCCTGTTTATTCCACTGTGGTTCATTTACTGACTTCATTCATCAGTTTCCTTTCATAATAATAAATAAAGAAAATTTCAGTAATTTTTTTATTTTATTCGCCAATATTTAGTTCACTTCTATTTGAAATGAATTCTATGTCAATGGAATAGTTATATCTCCTTTTCTTTGAAAATATATTTGTATTGATGTCAATGTTTCCTTGAGAAGAATGCAAAAAACTACAAGAAAAGCTTTAAATCTTTAAAACTTCAAATGATAAAATATAGTTTATTTGATAGAAGAATTTCGCACGGCCAATAAGGGTTTAAATTCGAAGTTAATTGTTTCTCAATTTTTGTGTCATTCAAAGACTGGTTATTCATTTACAAATTGGGGAAAGGATGCTCAAGTCGTGCCACAGTATAAGTCGTACCTCTTCCATTCTTAGTTTTCGTAGAATCAGCGACCCTGACGGCAGTGCGATGATTACCGGCATCGGCGATGTTAATTCCATTATTCATTCTTTTATGATGCTTACTTAAAATTTTACACTGGCCTTTGTTTAAGTCGAACCACACAAACGAGGCTTAAGTCGTGCCAGTTAAGCCTAAAGGATCTATTGCACATCTAAAGATAGATTTCACTTATACAAATATAATATTATTCTTTTTAATATGTAATCTAAAATTTGTTTTTTTCTAATTTTTAGGCAGGAACCAAATATGTGGCAAAACGTTCCGATAATACTTGGAAACAAGAATATAAAGACGAGGCGTTACAAAAATTACGCAATGGTGATATGAGCTTAAACAAAAGTATAACATTTCTAAACCAACAATGCGACGTCACCTTCTAGAAATAAATAAGCATAATGAATCTGGAAAACGGAACGTGTTTAACCAGGATTTAATCAAATCCGAATAGTTTACAGAAAGAATAGTAATTTAAGGTGTTTTTGGTTCATTTTCTTCCAAGGTACGACTTAAGAGCTGGTTTCCTTAGTCGTACCGATGTTATTACTTTAAAATTTATTTATTTACTTTGATAGAGCATATGAATTTTGAACTTTTTTGTAATGAATAGCTGCAATATTCATAGAACTTGTGAATAATATAACATTTTATTCTCTATTTAGTAAAACCTGCAATTTGTAAGTGTTTTTTCTTAGGGGGTACAACTTAAGCAGAACTTACCCTAAATATTTTGAGGAAAAAAAAACTTTGAATAAATTGATCGATGTGGCGGGGATAGCTAAACTAGAATATTATCTGATGTGAAAAATTCACCTAATTTTAAATCGGTTGTGGTTTTACTATACAGATGTAACTAATGGAAAATAACAATATATTCATCCAGGCATTTGGACACCATACTTCAATATTTTGTGAATTAAAAGAAGGTATGACTGCTATTTCCATCCACTTAACATAACTTTAAGTATACGAATAATCACGTTAGCCATTGCCAACGTGATTATGTCTGTATGATTAACGTCTGTCTGATGGATTGCTCGGCAATCCATCAGACAGACTATCCAGTGACTAAACAAAAAACTTGGAAACCTCATGGCTCCTCCATTTTATTTTGTTTTAAGAGTAAGTTCCCGGCTTATTAATAAGCCCTTAAATATTTAAATTTGTTGTACGTTATGGAAATAAGCTTACCAATGAACTAAGTGACATTTCCATAAGCCAAACTTCCCAATTTTCCATTACTAATAATTCACAACATAGTAGTTATTAGTAATGGAAAATTGATATAATTTTTAAACGATAATAAGACGGTTTAAAAGATTCGAATCAACCCAAATAACAGAAAGGAAACGTATTCCAATGCATCATTTAAAAATTTTTAAATTTCAACCTTATTTTCTAGCATTTTTATCAGAGGCAGCAAAATTGACTGCAAATAATTTTTTTTCAAATTCGAAAATTTCAGTTACTTTTTAAAAAAATCACAAAAATTTAGAACGCAAATGAGCCATCAGCAATAAAATATCAGAAAAAAGATTTAAGAGATGTGTTAGATGGAGGGAAATCCATCTAATAAACAAGAAAAAGTTGGCGAGAGAATCCAAGCTCGAACCGTAATGTTATTTCTTTCTATTTTCCTTGGCGTTGTTTCAGGAGCAGAATAACTGAAAATATAACCTCAGGCGATAATGTTTGTTCAATGGAAATGATTCTTACGGTTCTGAATTACCCCCATCTTATGCCTCGATAGTTATTGGTATCATAAAGAAAAGTAGCATTTTCCTATTAGAGAAATTCAAGTAACATCATTTGCACGAACACACAACACAGATTTTTTTCTTTCTCTAAAATGAAAGTGTGTGGTACAAGGAAAGAATTCAGATGATTACAATATGGAATATTTTATGCATTTAATGAAACAGAAAAATTGAATATTGTTGCCTTTTCAGCATGCTTAAGCAAAAGTGTTTGATAAAATATTTGTGTTTCTCTGCTGTTAAGAAAATCAGATGTTTATTAAATGTTGAAAGTACCTAAAACTACTTAATTAGCAAATTTTAAGCTTTGACAGATAAATTTTATTTTCTTTTTTATTAAAGCCATTGGTATTCACGCTGTGGGTGAATCCAGCATTAAAGTTTCTTCTGAATTGCTTTTAATAAAGATAATAAATATTATTCACATGTCTTTATTTATTGTTATATTAAGCTCCTCTGTTATTTTTAATTTAAAACTAAGGTTATAAAAATAAATTTTAGTTTTTGTTCCATTAATAGACAGAAGCATATGCCATTTATTGCAAAATAAAGGATTTATTGAAAAATAATTGACAGAATTATAATGGTAGCTGCTAAGAATACGTTTGAACAAATAACTCCATTTACTTTAGGCGCATTCAGATTCCGTGCTATGAGTCTTAGTGAATTTTAATGGAAATTTTTACATGATCATACATTTGCTTACATAAAATACAGGAGAGAAACTATAAACAGCTGAGATAATTGAAATTTTTCTGTAACAGTTATGTCTATTGTGTTCAAAAACATGAAGTGAATTAATTTATATCAATGTATGTATGGTCTATAACAGAAAAAAATTAATTAATATTAAATCAAATCATTTTAAAACAAATAATACAGACGTTAAATAAACGTATGTTTTTCATGTATTATTTGCTAGTATGACATTCAGACTGATTAATTAGCTTTCATTCTGAAGACGTATGAGTATAGCTGTGATCCAGCCGTGCACTTGTTATCCATATCAATTGACAATGAACATATTACTAACGTGAAGATGGTTGATCCTTTACTGATCACCATGAATGCCAATTCTTAGTTTGAACTTTTCGTGGAACTCTCGATCCTCCTTGAATCTCGGGTTTTTCTGTTGTGCAATTGTTACCCATATCAATTGATAATGAACATATTACTAACGTGAAGATGGTTGATCCTTTACTGATCACCATGAATGACAATTCTTAGTTTGAATTTTTTGTGGAACTCTCGATCCTCCTTGCTTGAATCTCAGGTTTTTCTGTTGTGCAATTTTCCAGCCGTGCAATTTTTACCCATATCAATTGATAATGGACACATTACT
>BGPR01032695.1:0-17375 GCA_013235015.1 Araneus ventricosus | reverse complement strand
TAGAAAGTGTAGCCAGGATAGAGACAAAAACCGGAACTCTTCTAGTTGGCCAACCAAGACGTTTAGGTTTACTTTTATATAGGAAGAAGTTTCCACAATATAACGTTCCCCAAGTGCTATGAACATATCCTAATCCATTTTTTTTATTTACCAATAAAAGTTATTAGCCCATATATAAATAAAAGTAAGAAATGCAGGGTAGATAATTTTAAAACTGAAATTAATTTAATTCTGAACTAAATACTAATTATTTGATTTCAATTTCATCAGCAAGAGACTTCCTCCTGCAAGTCAAAATACAATAAGTAGATGGAATTCATCGATTGTAAAATTAATCAAAATTCAGTGAAAATGTGGTGGAGATGCAACATTTATCACCAAGTTTCGCAGAATCGAGGGTTACGTAGATAGTTTATTCATTCCAACAAGTTAATTGCGGCTGTTTACAAGCGGTGAAACAAGCGGCACAATCATGGAGCTGAGCAAAAAAACAAATAGATATTTATCAACAAAACAAAAACAAACAAAAAAAAACGGATCGCGGTATTTCAAGCAATTCGGTTTAACCCTCCGACACCATGCGAGGCGGTCCCGGGCGGTCTAAAAATTTCCCTTTAACAGCGACGAAGGCCGGTATGAGGCGGTTGTCTTCTTCTGAGGAGAGGGGAGGTTCCGAGATCGCTTAGGAGATAAGCGCGGTAGGGGGGGGGTAATTATCCTTGCAAACCGCAGCCCATTTCCGTGCGCCTTAAGGGAAATCTAGAGTGGGAAGTGGGGTGGGGTGGTAAATGACCACCCAGGTTGGGAGAGTCCAATTCATGGCGCTTCCTCCCAAAAGATCCGGGTTTTAAAGGAGCTAGAAGAGAAAAGTCTCCTCGCGTTTAAAGACTTAAAAATCACTTAAGACTCCACTTTTTCTCCGTTAAAATGGATAAGAAACCATTTAAATTTAAAAATTCAAGGTCAAGACTCGCAAGCGTTTATACTCGATTTTAACGAATGCGTTTTTCTTTTGAATTCAACAAAATTAGCTGCACCCGCTTACATCAATATTCATGTTTTTCTTCATTGAATGTTTTTGTACATCTCGAAAACACTCATTTGAATAACTTTATATCAAGTGCTCCTTCAGCTTTTTAGCACTGTATTGTGTATTCTAAATTCTCAGCATTCTAATTTCCGATTAAATTAACTCGATTTTTTCATTTAAACAATACCCATCAGAATACATCAAAATCGGCGCTTTAGGATTAAATACGAATCCGGTTGTCATATTAGCCCCGAAAGGCAGCTGGCAAGAGCAGATGCGCTCACAAAGATGAATTTAGAGATGTATTTGTATTAAAAGCAGCTGCCACTCTTATTGCATCGTTCGATATTTGAGTTGCGAAAATTAAATTAAAACTCAATTTTAAAAATCAGGAATAAATTATCAGAAATTCCACTGCTCCATAAGAACGCACTAAAACTAGTTTGATATGGAATTAACCCAGAATAATAATAAAAAATCTTAGTAATTTAACGTGTTCAATATCATTACTAAAATATTTCTTGAAGGAACGGGTAAAATTAGAGTTTACTGATTGTATTTCTTCAAACAACTATTTTGAGTTTAATACTTTGAAGTACAAGAAAAAATACAGAACCATTGGGAGTTTAATAAGTTTATATCAGAATCATCAGAACTATTTCTTTCATTTGTATTCAGTTTCGGCTTTTCCCCCATGAAACTTTCTTTCCCATCCAATAAGAGACTTCAATGGACGATTCAACACGTGCGTTTAGTTTAAAATAATTTCTCGCATCTATAAGGTGCTTTATTTTTAATCTCTACATTTTTGGAAAGGCAAAGTATTTTTTAGCAACAGTTCGGAAACCCTCCGCGCTTTTGCGTATGCGCCGGCGGGTTATTTCATCAAAATAGGGCAAAAGTGAATGGAAGGGTGATGTTTACATTTTACTGGGCGTGACCTAAACAAAGAACTCAGAAATGCGCTCATATGGCTCATTACTGACACCCCTTTCCAACGTAAAATCGTCCAAAAGTGGTAGTCTCGGAATCCGTTGCTGAACAGTATTTAATCTTTGGATAAATGTTCCGGAATGGAAAATCAGATACATCTAAAGAAATGCAAGAACATTTAACGACTAAAAGCAAAACTAGACAGTGAAAGAGCAGAAAATTGCTTTCGAGCTCGGTTTTAGTAGGCAGAAAACAAGACAGAAAAAACAACAGAAGGTGATTGAAACCGACTTGGCCAGCTCCGAAGTCGTGATCTCAAAAAGGTGAAGATGCACCGATTCATGCGCAGACTGACCATCAAGGGGGAAAAAATATTGCCGTCAAATATCACCATCATAATGATTCATCGTCCCTCGATGAAAGAAACTTCGAAGATGGCAACGACACTTCAAAAGTACAAAAGGTTCACAACTTCAATCTCCAGTTAAAGCATGAAAATAAATGAAAGACGAAAACATTGCGGTCATCTACATAAATATAAAAGCTGCAATTAACTCTCAAACTATTTCATAAGCGTCAAAAGAATACGTATAAAATTAGTACACATGGGCAAGAAGAGAGAGAAAAAAAAACCACAATACGAAATAATTATTTAGAAATGAGACTGATTCAGTTTTATTTCTCAAATTCCTCAAAGTACTGCGTAAATTTATCTTTAATACAAGGGAATCGGATAACGATTCAACACGTGCGTTTAGTTTAAAATAATTTCTCGACCTATTTCGTTTCGAAAAAATATTTCGACTCTGAGTAGTTGAATTAGATTTCTACTTATATAATTTCTAATACAACTTCCAAATATGATAAAGAAACAGAAACTTCCACTATTTCAAGCTGCGATTTAAGATAAAGCTTTTAAAGGGAAGCTTAATCAAATCAATGATGTCAACTACAATCTTTGAAAGCAAAATTATGCGAAATAATAATTCATTATATTTCATAAAATAGTCATGAATACTTGGAGAATATTGAAAATCACTGCTTAGACAAATCCTTTCTAAACATGACGGGTCACATCGCTTAGGTACTTTTAATACATACAACACGACTCGAACTGTGTGCTCATTTTAAAAATTTTTTTTTAAACGTAATTACTAATAGAAAAGATGCATTTTCGTCATTTCCTTTTCAAAGTGACGAGACACTAAAGCTATTAAACCGAAAGAACCCATCCGCTAGGCTAGTCGACGGCGAAGGAGCATTTAATTTAGATGCCTTCATCCAACATGCCTATGCATTATATAAAATCGTATACCTTGTTTAATACAACAATAAATGGGTGGAGAATAAAATTAATGATATAATTACTAATTTCTTTGTTTCAACGCCGACTGATACATTTGTGAAATCTTAAACTCAACCATCTGTGTTTAGTTTTCAAATAAGAATAACAATTGATTTTCTTCGTTTGAATAGGATTTAGAATCAGACAGGTAATTGTTTATTACTTTTAAACTACCACATTATTACTCTTATACATTTAGCTACAATCAGGATCGATCAAGATTTTTTAGGGACCCATTTTTGCGAAAAAATTTGTCAAACTTCAATTTTAGCAGTCGTATTTCTATATTTTACACTTAATATCAAAATGTTTAAAAGTAAATATATCAGTTATTTGATTACAATATTGAAAAATACTCGTATATATATTTTGACGCCAGATTAAAAAAGGGTCTGTTTTTATGAAGTGGAAATTTTATGAAGGGGCCACAAAACGGCCCCAATTTTCGCCTGTATAGACAAATGACAATACTATATATTGAATTATTGATCGCAATAAAAGCATTTAAATTATTTATACACAATATTAAGGCCTAAATAATCACGAATTAATATTGTCTCCGACAGCTGCAATAATTCTAGTATCGGACTTTATGAAATGTCTTTTTTCGGACCGAGTGCTTTCCTTTAATCGCTCTACTTGCAATGTGTTTTATCAAACACCAAAAAATAGAGTTACAGTAATATTCAATATGTATCGGAAAATAATGTTACTACACGGATTACAAGGTAAAAACTATCAAAATTATTGTAAAAATTCATTGATTCAATCATTAGTTTCATAAAATAGCCGTTTAACTGTCTCCCAAATTTTAGATTTCTAACTTTTCTGACGTTCAATTCTGTATTTTATTGTACTTTTTTTGGATGAAGAATATTTAGAATAAATAGAATACTTCCTTGAGCCAAGCGGAAGCTCGGAAAAATTTTGAGACTATTCGGATCAATTGAGCAAGAAACTTTCACTGACCTATTATGCGAAGCAGAACGAATTTTTTGTTAGTTAAATAAAATTTTCAAATGCTAACGAAAACTAAACTACACCAAAAGCAGAATTTCTCTTCCACCAAGTTTTAAATTAAGAATAATTTTGCAGAGATTCTGTATGATAACGTTTCCTATACAAAACAATTTTACTCAAGTACTAAAACAAGCCACGTTTTGGAGCTATAGTCTTGGCAGAAGGAGAATTTTAATATTCCGCCCTTTCTCAAAAACGGCAATCCTCTTAGCCTAGAAAAACATGCTTGGAATTTATACATTCATTGCATTCTGGTGAACCTTTAGCAAAATTATCTGGAGATACCAGCTTTAGAAAGTATATAAATTCTTATGCAAGTAAATGGGTCAAAAATAGTGAAATTGGAAACTAATTCAAATTCGTCGATAATTCACATTTTTGCTCTGGGGAAAGGGATCATTTTTATAAAATGAAATTTTGTAAAAGGGCTGTTTTTACGAATTTGGATTTTGTGTGGGCCCCGTTTTTGTGAATTTGAGTTTTGTGAAGGGGCCATTTTTATGAAGTGGAATTTTGTGAAGGGACCACAAAATGGCCCCGATTTTCGCCTGGTCGACCCACGGCATTCTTCAATGGCTCGAGTAGAATAGTGGTGCAAAAATTTGGGGCATTACAACACAATGGTCAATGTGTGCAAAATGTTAAGAAAGCTGTATTGATGCAATACAGTTTTCGGCGTAAAGAAAACATTCGCTTGTTTACAATATATAGCACAGATTCGTCAACATAAATAAACAAAAATAGTTGAGAAAATCTTGCTTTGAAACATTTCATTAAAATTTTGCTGAAGAACTTATTTTAAACCGAATTTTGTTTCATTTGTCCTCAAATAAGGCTTCCTGTCCATTGTTTTCTGAACCTGGGGTTCACGAGATTTTTTTTGTCCCATAAAAGGGTCAAGTAAGGTAAAAGTTAAGAATCTTGGGTTAAACGATAGCTTTAAATGTCTCCTCCCGTTCCATGTTATTTCACCATTCTTCCCCAAGACTATAGGGAAAAAAAAGTTACAGTATATCACTCAAATCCGTTCCACTTGTACGGAATAAATATTCACCTCGTTCCTTTTTGTAAGCCGAGATGCAGGAACCGAATCTGTTGCCTGCGGTACACAAGGGATTCGTTTCCCGTTCCTGAAGGAGGTCGTGAGGAATGGATTCTCGAAAGCTCACGAGATGCCGCCATCGACGAGGGACCGAGGCCGAATCGAGACTGTTGGTCAGGGGAGAAAGAACTCCCCTAACACTGGGCATGTACGGTTAAGTACATGTATTAAAATATTCCCGGGTGCATAAATGTATAATGGAGAGATTTCATTTCCAAACCATACAAGAAATACACCAATCATACAAACAATACATTAAACCATTTGCATTCCGAAGGCCATTTCACGTAGCATGAATCCTCACGATGAGCTTAAGTATACTCGTGCATCGAATTATTGCATTTGTAGTCTTAAAACTAAAATTTAATCATTAATTAGCTTTATAATTTGACACAAAAATTGCGTAGAATCTATTAACTTCAAGTATTCTATGCCTTCTGAGATGAATGAAAACGACAGCCCCCTTCCAAAACAGGAGGGGTCATCTTAGTAGATAGCAAAGAAAATTATCAAGTGGTTAAAAAGCACATTTTGCTTATCGCATTTTAAATCAAGATTGCTATTTAACAGTTTGAATTTGAAATTAACTGCAGCCGACATTGATTAAAGGTCATTAACTGTAATGATCGTTCGTTTTCATTCAAATCAGCAGTTTTAAATAGTGGACGAATGCAAAAGATTTTTCTGCGGGAAATAAAAATAGTAAGGTTTTTCTTTTAACTAAATTTTTAAGTAATATTTCATATATAATTGGTTTATTTATTGGTTTCCGTTTCTATTTTACAAATAATGAGAATATAAAAGTTGTGTGCGTTTCGGTTTTTGCACTTGTACTTTTTTGAAACTGCCGATTCATTTATTTGGGAAGATTTAAAAAAAGCTTTTAAATAAACATAAATAATGCACAATGCATTAGCTACTAGAATTTTTAAAAACTGCAACCCAAAACCAGGCATTTCCTTTATTTATAAATATTCATTTTATATTCATTCTCGTCAAATTTCCTGAATAAAGTAAACAACTAAAAAGAATAAAGTTTCTGAAATTCCGTCACGATACTGCGAAAAATGTAGATCAAAGTTTAGGGTATAAAGAAACGCATTCTCCTGAAAATATACTAACACTTCTAATAAGCAAAATTAGTTCTGGAAATTTAAAATCTCAAAGAATCAAAAATTTTGGCGATAATGTTTAAATGTAGCAACTAAAATCTAAAAAATTATATTTGTTTCCTTAGTAAAAAAGAAAAAAAATGGTTTATGAATATCTTCCCTGCATTCAGAGTTCAAATTCCAGAGCTCTATGGAAGTGACGAGAGACGCAGAGGAACAAGGTCTATATAAATAAGGAATTTATGAACACCACTGGTATACTTTTTTTGCTTTTTCGTGAAAATTAAAAACACAATTTCAAAAATGTATTTATGCGACTCATTTGAGTTTACAAAGATTTGAATATAGAGGTCCAATTTCTTAACCTGTTCGCCTTTCTCGGCAACCTGTTTCTTAAGGAACTATTTTTTGAATTATATTTACCAAAATGATAGTTATAGAACCGCAAATCAGCAACTTGAATTATGAAATATATATGTTTGCAAATTGAGGCTAAATCATTTTTTGTCATAAAATAAGCTTATTTTTAATTTGATCAAAGGTACGGTAATAAAATACAATTAAACGATTTATTATCAAATTTCAATTAGTCGTAATTATAAAATTATGGAAGTAAAAAAGTGGTTTTGAACATTTTTATATCTAAAGTATTACTTCTCTTTCGTCAAACAATATACTGTGGTTTCAAATATTTTATAATATATTTGAAAATATTACTTAAAAAAAATAAGAACATAGCAACAGAATGTTCAATGAAAACTGAACTTCTCGATCAATTGAATCAAATTCTGCTTTTGTTTGACATTTAACAAAATTTATGTTCCTAAGCATTAAATGTACTTGTTAATTTCCGATCTTCTAAAATATTGTTAGGAGTTTCTTTAATTTTAATGTTTTATTTTTTTGCATGTATATTAAGAGCCGCAATTGTGCACTAAGGGAGCCGCAGACTGCCGGCCCCAAACACAATTCTTTATGTGAATCTCTAAGAAGATTTGTGTATGGAGATTTGTTCTTTTTAATATGTGCTTTTTGATGTACAGATCTCCATTGCCCTTTGTTTGGGAAATTTCGGGCTGCTACGAGAAGCTATGTTTGGCATAATGCTAGCTTCTTACAGAAAAATTTCCCAATTATAATTTTGAACCCATTTCAAATAGTTCTTAGCCCTTGAAAATGTGGACTAGAATGGATTCTTTGTTTTTGGTTTTATTCGATTAACTGAGTTTATTTTTTTGGCTATCTTCGTATGATCTTGATTTCCATTGTTCTGTTTTTTTTTTTGTTTTGCTGCAATTTCGCGCTACTTAAGCATTGTATTAATTTTATCTAAATTTTACTCTTTAAATTTTATTGTTCATAAATGAAAATATTTTTGGACGTTTTTTGTTTTAGTTTAAAGTTTAAGTTAAGATTATTTTTTAAATTTATTCTATTTTTTCTAGATGATTGTTTTTAAGCTTGATATATTTAAAATTTTAAATCGTATTCGATTATAAATGTAGTTAAAGTTTGCAAAATTATATTTTAACGGTTTCAATTAATTAATTTTCATACTGGTGCTATGGTTAGTATTTCCGAATTTATCGAGTTCATCCTTGACAGTCGAATTAAATTTTGACGACACATTGTGTTGGTTTTTACTCATATCCAAGCGAGACTAAAATCTAAAGATATTTTAGTGTATCCACCCAATTTACGTCTTTAATTGATACTAATTATATACAGCTTTCGATTTCCATATTCGGTAATTTAATTCATCAACAAAGACTAGCCACAGTTAGAAAAAAGGGAATCAAAACCTTCTTTCATAAATGAGAAAGAGCGATCAAGATTGGAAGCCATTTCAAAGATAACAATTACAAGCCACTGTGAATGAGGTCATCGGAATGCATTGGTTTCTTTCAAAAATACATAATTTGCAACAAACAATACTTACTACAGATCAAATCGAACTTTTTTCTATAAAACGATCACTTACCTTTTATACTGCAAATTTTTAATTAAAAACCAAATGATTTTGGTTTTTATGATATTGTTACAAAAATGTAAGTTCGCTTTCCTGCCTCGCTAGCCTTATAGTTGAGGAGGGAGTTTTACAAGATTGAGCATGTAGTAACGGACAGCGGCAAGCCCTCGACCCCTTACCTTGGCGACCATTTTGGCGACAAATCGAAGATACCCGAAAATGCTATTACTTTCTCGATATTTCTACTAGGGGCCGAGATCCAGGCTTTTCCTGAAAATTCTATGTGACGTCACGGCCGATCGGGAAGAGAATAAAAAGACCGCGCTTGGATCACGATAGTGTTGTTGATCGACTTTGGAGTTTCGTCTGCAGTGCTGGAAAGCAAGCGAGCTGAGCGCTGTTGAAAGTACTGTTACTGTTATTATTAGTGATTTGCCGACTGTGTTTCTAAATCCGAAAGTGCTGTTACTGTTATTACCTGTGAATTGTTGTCTGTTTACGTTGCTAATATGTACAAGATCTATTGTTCCTGTTACTTGTGCTACGCGTTTTCTGCATACTTGTTAATAAACCTTAATTTCCCACTATCCTGAGTGTTGGACTGTCTACACCATACACCCACAGAAAGATTTTTGTAACAATATTGTTGATTAGCAGCTCTTAAATGAACGTAAAAATAACCATAAAAATGAAACAACTTCTCCAAAATTTGCGGGGCCCTCTAAGCAGTTGCCTATTGATAATCGGGCTCTGGTAACCAAATTAATAAGCAAAAACTTTTGATAGTAAACGCGGAATAACACTCACCTGTAACCCATTGATGATCGTCGAATTGAAATACTTTCTGGAGCGTTCAATGAGCTTCTTCTGTACTCCCTTTTAACCTGAAACGATAAATGCATTCCCTTTAAGCGTTCTTTCCAGTACAGTGGAGTCCATTAAATAATAAATTCATCTCTAATAAATATAGTTTTCATTAGTGATGTAACGAATATTCGGGCCTTTTGCCGAATATTCGGCCGACTAAGGAATAATTCGGCTCAGAATACTAGTCAGATATATTAGGCCGAATATATTCAGGATAATAATTTTTTTTAAATGTGGTTTTAAATACACATTTAAAAAAGAAAATTGCAGAATTCAGACACGACACAGGCTTGGAACAAAAAAATCTGAACTTCATAAATAATGAATCGCGCCAAACATAAATACCGAGAAGTAAAATAAGTATGATTAATTGAACAATAAAATAAATTTATACAAAAAAGTGCTCGAGATTTTAAAAATATTCTAGAATTATTATATAAAATAAAATTCAGAACGATAAAATCCGAAGCCGAAAAGGCTGAAATCCGAGTTTCCGCGGAAATGCGTCATGTCCGAGAATTACACATCAGTTACATAGCGCGTAGGTATATTTAATAAAGTTACATATAATTTATCACTGCAAAGGCTGAAATTATGAAGCAAGAACAATAATTTTTCAGCATTCAGGAGGAAATCTGTTCCGTTTCATATACATATTGCCAACTATAGATTTAACAAATATTCAGTATTAGACGTATTCAGCCGTTCCCAGAATATTCGGTCTGGCTGAAAGCTACACAAATATTCAGTAGAATAAATTCAGGACAAAATGTTTTAAATATAAAAGGAATATTGCAGAATTACTTGCCGGCACATTTATTATTAAAGAATATGTTATTTATCCAATGTTAAGTTGTACACAAAGTGTATTTAATAATGTTGCATACATTTAAAGAAGTCTGTTCCATACGGTTTCATATGTATTGCCAGCTTCAGAAAATAAAAGGTCACTCTATAATGTATGCAGGTGCTGAAAGATATTCTGTTGCTAAATTTGCACAAACCTTGGAATTTTTTCTGCAATTTTCTCTCCCCACCAATTAAGTGGACACTCCACCCTACATATTAGAAGTTCTTTACCAAAATAGAAGTTTACTTCTAATAATTTTAATTTATCCATTCAATTTTCTTCTCTGTTTGTCATTGCCATGTTCTGCGATATTGGCTCTTATTTCTGTAACCGCTTAACTTAACAGCCCGAGAATACTCGTGCATCGAATTATCGAAATTTTAGTCTTATAAGCTAAAATTGAATCATGAATTAGCTTTATAATTTGACACAAAAAATATGTAGGATCCATGAACATCTCTAGTATCCTATGCCTTCTTAGATGAATGAAAACGACAGCCCCTTTCCAAAACAGGAGGGGTCATCTTATTAGATAGCAAAGAAAACTATTCAGTTAAGTGGTTAAAGAAATCTCAAAATAATCAGGATTTCTCGTTACGCATTATCTGAATTATTTAAAATATTACAAATATACATATTTAAAAAATGTTAATGCTTTTATAAGTACAAATATAAACTCAGTTTTATTTAACCTTAATTTTTTTAATTTAAAAATTGAAAAATATTTTCAATTATAATCAAAAGTGAAATGTTTTTAAAAATTTAGTATTCGGCCTGAAATTTGGCCAAATATTCGGTCAAATCACTTCGCTACCTCCCTAGTTTTCATAAACACTTTTATAACTCTAAAAATAATTTTAGGTTTTAACTTTTTAATTTTTAGTCTATTTTATAATTTATTAATATAAATATTAGGGAATTAACTTTTTTCAAATTCACTTAGAAATACGGGCAATCTTGGCGAAGATCCATGCGAAAGATTGTGAGGTAACCTGTGAGGTTACACGATTTCATACACAAAAGATTCCGATTAAAGTTTGCTCAGGGCCGGCAGAAGAAAATTATTCGAGCCAGCAAGATTTGTTACAGCGCGCCGTAGCGGTTTAAACATAATTGAAGCATAGTTTAAGCACAATTGGAACACAATCGAATCACAAACACGTTTAACTAAAGTAGTCCAATTCTCTAAACATGAGGGAACCTCTACAACACAGTATGCTAGAGAAAGAGCCATGTTTTTCACAGTATGAGTCAATCGTAACTATAATTATACATTTTTTTATAAACAGTGCTGCCGAAACCCACCCATTTGTTTTGCTTTCTCTGTTCGAAACGCCATGAGTAACTACAGCAGCAGCGGCTTTTCAAAAGGGACTTATGTTATCGAAATCTCGATCATTTTTCCCCCTACAAAAGACATTTTGCGTTACAAAAGCCTCATAGCATGTCGGGACGTTTTTTCTCTTCTATAAAAGTTGAGTAGAATTTTTTTTGTTATCTCTAAATTTTGAATTTACATTATACTTCAAGTATCTGCGCTTGTTATTCACAAAAAATTTTAAAAAAAAGAAAGCTTCTAATCACAAATCAAGTTATTTAACAAAACCATCTACTGATTTTTTTTTTACGTAAAAAAAATACACAAATAGGAAGTACCGAAGTCATTTTATGTGTAGTCTCCTTACAGCCAATAAAAGTTGTTAAAAAGCATGCTCGTGTTGACGTGTGTTTTTTTTTTTTCGGCCATTTTGTGGAATATTCGTTTAATTCGCTTATCCGCATTTGCCAGGCGTCCAATTCCGCGGATAACCGTTTTTCTTTTTCTTTCTTTCTTTTTTTTCTTTTGGCATATAAAAATGCTGTAAAAAATTTAGTTTTCCAAATGAATTTTAATTTGGGTATGATACTCCATTAATTTGTCTGCAAAACAACTTATACGAAGCGAGTATTGAAAACTAGTCAGCTCTCGGAAAAACAATTTAAAGATACGACCTTCAATTATAAATGATGATTTTACGACATTTTTAACACCGCCACACACCAATGCTCATTGAATGTCATTAATAACTCGCGGCGACAGCGGTAAGCGGCAATGATCGGCAAGTAGCAATGACATTTTAAAAATGTAAAAAGCCGGCCGTTCACTACGGACAAACTGTATATTTTGGAATGAGAGAAGGAAAAAGCGATAAAAATCTAAGGAGCCAAACGGCTTGCCATGGTCGCATTTCCGTCTGGATTGAAATCGGAGGAACCCTGAAAGAGGCCAGCGAAAAGACAATGTCTTGCGTAGATTGAAGCCTCGCTTCGAGGGTAGCATAAATTAAAATCTGCTGACTGGAGAAAATCGAAGAGCGATTGACAAGCAGTTGTAGAGAGGGAAAGAAGATCGCTTCCTTGTGGATAGCGTGCTTGCATTTTTCGATTAAAATGGGTGGGGGAAAAACCGGGCTTAGACTGCTCTTCCTGGCGAACTGTCCAAATGTTTTCCCCACAAAGAATGTGAAGCTGGGAAGAATTTTTTCTATTTCTTTCGAAAATGGAGAGGGTGGCGGGCAGGAGACCCTTGATGACACATCTAGACGTCATAAGCTTTCATATGAAATAAAAATTGTCAAAATCGGTCGGGTGATTGAGGCTGGCGGACTCGGTGAAGGTTTTTTTACCAAATTATTTTAAATATACATTCGTTCTTGGTAAAAATTCTGCGCAATCTCGTGTGCATAAAGTTAGATCGTTCAATTTTTCCTAGAGAAAGTAATATTTTCACTTCTCAAACGAAATATAAAAAGAGAAACCACTGATATCAAAAATATCAACCTCTAGCTATTGAAGAATCTCCAAGTTTTGGACCTCGGCTTATCCCAATAAAACTACTTACTCATGAAGTTATATAACTAGAAATCATAATGGGCGTAAGTCTGAACACTATGCATTCTATGTTTTTTGAGTTATAAACATCAAATTTTCCGTTGATTCTTATTTGAATTGAAACATAGTCCACTCATACGTAGGTGATTTAAGGGGACGTTGAATTCTATTAAGCTTTTTTAAATAAATTATTGACTTAAAAAATTTCATTATATATAAGAATATAAAAACGTCAGATTTTAAAACCAACTAAATAGATTACGCTTAAAATTTAGAAAAATTGAAACTTAAATGTTTCAGATACTAATTTTTAATTTCTTTTCATTTAATTTTTCAATATCATAAAAATACATCGAGAACAAAACTAGGCATTATTTTGCAGTTTCATTCATGCAGAAACTAATTTTCTGGAAATATTTTTGTACTTCAGAATTTTTTTATGAATTAAACCGACTTTAATTTATCTAAAGGAAGTCAAAACAAATACACTATCAAATTTATTTTGATGTATGAAAGGAATCCTTATAAGTTTTTTATAAAATGTCGTCAAAATTCTCCCGACTTCAAATTATATATCCGGGTTTAGTCAAATTTTCCTTATTAGGAAACACAATAAAAGTATTAACAAAACTTTATTTCGCATTAAAAGAGTACCAAATAAATTTGATTTCGTATTAAAAGAGTATTAAATTTAAAAAAGCCTGAAGAATTTTTTCCAAATTTCACTATACATAGATTATGCCGAAACTAACATGATGAATCAGCTTAAAAAATTAAAGGAAAAAATGTATTACTTATGTGTCTGATTTTATATGTTTTACTTTCTCGTATACGAAATATACAAAGAGAAAGTACTGTAATCTTCAAAAAATTCGAACTCGAGATTTTGACGAATCGACACGTTTTAGATCTCCCCGAATCCGAAAAACACAATTTTGGAATTATGTCTGTCTGTGAACACGATAAGTCGAAAACTAATAGAGCTACAGGGATGAAATTTGGTACTTGATCTTTACACATCATTCGTAGGTTTGTCAAATTTTGGTCAAAATCCGTCAACGGGAAGTCTGTCCGCGTTCTTGTGAACACTATAAATCAAAAACTTGATAAGCTAGATGGATAAAGATGGTATACAGTTTTATAATCAGGAATGTAGGTCCGCATCAAATGTTGGGCCAAATCTATCGAGAGGTTATGAAGGTCTGAATGCTCATGTGTGAATGAAATTTTATGTAGTCTTGAAACCCTAATTATAGATTTCCGCCATTAATTAATTCAGCTAATATTCAATTTCTTCGCCATTAGTGACCTCCCCAAATTTTTTTCGCATACGAATACACGGTTGGGGGGGGGGGAGATACAGCCTCAGAGAACGAGCGGTATTCCCAGGGTAGGGAAGACACTCGATCCAGCGTTCGCAGCGTTTTTTTTTTTGCGTAAATGGAAAAAAAAAAAACTAATAGGTAATTTCAACGCCTTTTTTTAACCGATTTAAACGAAAATTGGAGAAATCTACAATTAGGGTTTCAAGACTACATAGAAATTTCATTTATCCAAGCATTTTTTTAAAAGTTACCTCGTTAAAAGTATGGATTATACAGACGGTAAACCCTTTGACGGATTTGGCTCAATATTTTTACGGACCTACATTTCTGATGAAAACTGAAAGATTTTTATCCATCTAGGTATTTAAGTTCTTGAGTTATAGCGTTCACATGAACGTGCGTCAGACATTTCCTCAGGGGCGGACGGGCCTTCAGGCAGACTTCCTTGAGAGAATACGAGAAAGTTTAGGGGACCACTCCCTGTTTCCCTCTTTGTAAAAAAAGATACTCATTTGATTTCTTTCCGATTCGTAAAGTAACTTTTACAATGTTTTGAATTTTTTATTTCGATTTTCTAAATTCCTCCCCAGCTAGAGTCCGAATTGCCCGTTACAGTTCTACAGTGTTGGTATATACCGTCTGTTCAAAAACAAAGGATCCTGTTAAGTTAAAGATAAAATTTTGAGTTTCAGTCAGTCAATCTAATTTTATCATGAGATAATTAACTGAAATTCGATTGAAATCTCAAGTTAGAACCCTCCATCTTAAAGGCTTCGAAGTCACCAAAGGAAGATGGCTATAATGTAAGCACTTGATGCAGCGGTCACAGGTGAAGATCAACTGTAAAGTTTAATCCGAATACTCCACAGAAAAAAGTTTCGAACCCATTGCGACTGGGAGTGGATTGCACATCATTTTTCCTAACGGAGAATTTACAATGTCCGGCAATGCCTGTGGCATCTGAGATACAGCCAGTAACAATTTAAACTGGAGTCGTTATGGAAATAGTAAAAATATTACAGATTTTCTAGTTCCTACGGTTAGTTTACTGGTTTAACTCGAATATATATCAGGATATAAAACACAGCAGCTTCGCTAGCACAATGAATTTGGAAGAAATAAGAGCACAAGTATTGCACGAAATAAAATAAAAAAAAAGAGAACTATCGAACTTGCAATTCGTTAAAAAATGTTCCACCTCGCTTTTTATCAAATAATATTTTGCTAAGCAGATGACGGCTGAACTAAAATGGCGAATTCTAAAAACTAAGCGGCTTCGAAAAGTTCCAGCAATTACTACTATCAAAAGGAGAAACCAATGAAAATAGTTTATACTCGGCGAGAAAATAAAATAAATTTAATCTAAATTCTCTATAAAAATCTCAATAAAATGGGTTCTTCATTACTTGAAATTATGCTATTTAACAGAAATTTTATTCTTTAAAATAATAATTTGATAAATCTTTAATTGTCAAGTTTTCTTAAAATCCGTGTGGTAATAAGCAGGGTTGCGGTGATTTAAATCAGTTGATTAAAATCACTGATTTAAATCGCGATTTAAATCAACTGATTTTTTTTAAAAAAATCACCGATTTAAATCACTTTATTTTAAATATCAAGTTAATCTGCTTTAATGAAATAAACTTGTTCTTGTATCTTTAAGTAATGATTTTAAAATATTTTTAAATGTATATTTAAAGAAAGAATATATAGAACATAAAATATTTCATCGAATTGATGTAACTAGAGTACTTTCCATATCTTTATTTTTGAGAACGAAAGCAAATTAGATTTTAACCCTTTGCGGCGCAAGGCAATAATTTTTTTGAAATATGATGAGAAAACATAATGAATGGGTTTAATTTATTGTCTAGACATAGAATCTCCAAAAAAAAATTTTTTTTTTAACTTGCTTCATTTCAGGGGGGGGGGGGGGGACCCGAAAGGGTCACCTCCTCATGAGAACCCCCTTAGATACAGCCACCTTGATACACTCGAAAATTATTGTTGAATCTTACAGAAAATTATAAATTAAAACTTCAAGAATATTGGAGCAAAATGTTGGAGTTATTTTGCTAAAATTTTTAAACGTCCAGAACTAAAAAATTTCTTATCTCTGAGTCAAGGAATTTTCCCAAACTTTATCTCTAATAATTCCTATTCTGAAACAAAATTTCATAAGACTGCCATATACATTCTAAAAGGAGTACTATTAGCCCTATCCTAAACCTATTATTTTCCATTTATAGTTGAATTGAACGGTTGAGAAGCGAGTGAAATTAGGTGAGCCATTAACTGGCACACTTCGAGCAAAGGGTTAAATAAATCTCTAATGAGCAACGCAATAAAATGCAAAGTATGAGAGACTCCTTTTTTTATAAAATAAAATAAATATTGTGAAAGGATCATGTTCACAAAGAAAGAACATAGTAAAATGCAGTGAGTTTCATTTTAATATTGGAGAAAACTAAATAGTGTTGGAGACAACAAATTTTTATATTGCAATAATGTTCCAATGTAAGATAATTAAGTAATGCATATAAATGCTCCAAAAGATATACAAACATCTACATAGTGCATTTTAAACTATGATCTATACTTATAAAAGGCAATGTTTGCAAACTTGTGCGCAATGTCCAGACGAATCTATCACACTTACAGTCATGAAATTTGGCGCACAGGTAGTCCTGATGGTGACTCAATGCACCTTGAAGCCTGAATTTAAAATTTTATCTAGATTTTTTTTTTATTTAATGTTTTGGGTCAAATAGATTAGAAGCAGAGAAAGCTTCAAAACTTGTGTTTGTAATGAAACAAATGAACAGCTGAGTGTAAAATTCCATAACATTCTAACATACAATAATATATCTATAGACAAGAAATGACAATTTTTATTATATTGTTCCTATTTTCCTTAATAAAATTGTCTTATATTTTAAAAGTATATATTA
>BGPR01032694.1:0-17375 GCA_013235015.1 Araneus ventricosus | reverse complement strand
GTGGAGCCGGGAATGGAAAGCTTGTCCATGGTCAGGAAAATGCCTGTTCCACAGTCAGCTGTGAATATTTACAAATATAATACAATAAAATGTATTGTTGCTTTTCTCTTTTTCACCGGATCATTGACAACAACAAGGGGAGAATTTAAGATGGCTAGCGAGGAGCCGGGAATGGAAGGCTTGTCCATGGTCAGGAAAATGCCTGTTCCACAGTCATCTGCGAATATTTACAAATATAATACAATAAAAGGTATTGTTGTTTTTCTCCTTTTCACCGGATCATTGACAAACAACAAGGGTAGAATTTAAGATGGCTAGCGTGGAGCCGGGAATGGAAAGCTTGTCCATGGTCAGGAAAATGCCAGTTCTACAGTTAGCTGTAATTATTTTCAAATATAATACATAAAAGGTATTGTTGTTTTTTCTCTTTTTCACCGGATAGCATTTCGCGGGCAAAGCCGTGACAGGGGGATGCCAGTTGTATTATATAACTGTTGTTAAAAATACGATACATTGAGCAGAGTCAAGTTTACAAATAATAAAAGGGTAAAAGTTAAGATTATTTGTTATTTTTCGATTCAATATTGAAAATATCTCAGAGAAAAAATAATTCTCAACAATTTATTAAGTAATCATAAAGAAAATATTCCAATTATTTTAATGCATTCGAGATACAGAAAAGATATTTAAAATTCATTCAATACAATTTCAAAATAAGTGTTAGAAGTGATAAAGTTATAGAATATATGACTTTTCAACAAAAGGTGCTCAATACAATGTTCTTAATAGTGTAAAGTCTTTCCATTTTTCAGTAAGACATCGTATACACGTTTTTCCATCGACATAATTAAGGTTTGTAATATCTCTGGTTCCAAGTTTACCCTGCACTTTCAATGGATGTCTTCAAGGCATTCACTGAATAAAATTGCCCTCCATTCTCATATACCTTCCGAGACATAATGCCCCACACATTCTCAATTGGGTTTAGATCAGGGCTCATCGGTGGCCACTCAAGAACAGTAACATTTTTCGAGTTTAAATAATTTTTCGTAGCACTGGAGGTATGGGTGGGAGCATTATCATGCTCATATTCACAATTTCGTCCCCCAATGTTTTCTGCAAATGGCATAAGATGATTTTCTAGTGTTTCTATGTATTTAGGAGAATTCTGTCGGCCATCTAAAAAGGCCAAACCCACTTGACCTTTGAAACCGAAAGCCGCCCACATCATCACAGATCCACCACCACTTTGCCTACTGAAAAAGCTCCTGGGCTCTTTTCGTAAATCATGCCAATATTTTATATTCCCGTCAGGTCCATCGAGGTTCCATTTTTTTTTTCATCACTGAAAAGGACAGCCATCCATTTATCGCCATATGACATATGATTACGAGCCCATTATAATCTCTTACTAATGTGAAGATTTGAAGTTGGTAATCTGCGAGCCATTTTTGCGTGGATCATATAACCAGATTCTATAATTCGTCTATGAACAGTGTTCTTGGAGATTTGCAACCGGGAAGTCCTAGTAATTTCGTGAAACGACATTTTCTGACTGGAAGCCATTCTTTGTATCCGACTATAAATGCGAATATCCGTCGCACATGGTCTTGCCGTACGAGTTAATACACGATAAATCATACTTTTAGAATGATTTGAAAGTTTCGATATTTCCTTAACAGTCTTGCCGAGAAATTTCAAATGCAGAATTTTACTCACTTCTTCATTAGAGAGCTACGAAGCGTTAGGCATCTGGAAACGCAGAACAAACGGCCGCTTTCCTTTTCTTACAACATATTTATTAGGCCCCGAATCGACGTCATGATTACCGATACCATATTTGCATAAAATTGCATTTGTCCATAAACTTTTGGGCAGGTTATTTCTGTTTATTCTACGATTTAAAAATTGGCATTAAATATACAGGATGGAACTGCTGTTTTTTCAGTATAATAGACATAACATATCCATACAGTAAGTTGCAATTAAATACATCATATACAACAAAAAATATAGGCAAAATACAAGATTCTATAAACTTTTGGGACAGAGTGTATATGATTTGGTGCAATATTTAAGGAAATAAATGCTCGTTCCACTTTCATGGGACACCCTGTTTATAGGAGTAAGATTGGTAAGGATGCGATTATTTTTTCCACAGTAAAAGGTACAATCTATTTTATTCGAATAATTTATTTCAACCCAAGTGATTTTGTTTAAATTCAGTGGAACCTCGGGAATCAGAAATTTCGAATAATCCGAATCATTTTTTTTAAATTTTCTCAAAACTTTTTATTAAAAATGAAGGCAAATAACAATTTGGAATCAGAAACAAAGCTAATGTTTATTCCTAACTTAAAAGCAAAATTTTAATTGCTATTTAAGAGTGAATAAAGTAAATTAATTAGTGGAAATAAAATTAGTTTTATCGTTTGCCGATGCGAATCGCAGCTACCTTTTTCCGTACTCTTTTCACAGAGTAGCCAAAATCATAAATTACTCTACTGGATTTGGTATATAATGTGTATTTTACAGAATCTCTCGGATAATAAGAATTTCCAGGAATCCGAACAGAACCCCCCCCCCCAAATTAGTTCGGATTCCCGAGGCAGTAGTGGCGACTGGGTGGCAAACAATCTGGACACCTAACCTCTGGAACCCGGCAGCACAGGGGGGTTGACAACAAATTTTTTAAAAAAATATTTGCAGAATAAATAAGCTTTCTTGAATCCTATTGATTTTTTTTTTGTAGTTCCTAGCCTTAAGAAGAAAAAATTATTCCAGCAAAAAAGTGGGAGGGGGACGACGACGACGATGGCTCACTCAATTCGCCAACACTGTCCTGACGTTCTACTGTAGTTTTATTAGAACGGAGAAACATTCTGGCACTTGAAGCAAATAATATGAAGAATTCAGAATGTGACACCTTAATTTTTAAAGGAATAATTGAAATAGTAACTTTTAATTATAATCTCGCTCGATTCCTCTCCTCTATTTATCACAATGCGTTTAGCTCTCGTGATCCATGCGGTTAAAGTTGCGCTCTTACCGTCCTTAGGAATTGGGTGCACAAAATAATTTGGTATTAAACGAATTTTTTCGAACAAATTGGATTCCTATCGACCTAGAGCCGGGCATATTGGCTAGATTTTTGTCACTGCAATATTGGAGAATGCTTCAGCTAACTTTTCCAATATAAGCTAGCAAAAAGATTTCATTCGGATTTAAAAATTTCGGATAAGAATACGAAAAATGTCCCCGTAAATCTGAAGAAATTTAACACTAGGAGGAAAAAGAAGATACGCCTAAATTGACCACTTAAAATTAAATTAATATCTAATTCGAATTCTTATAACGCTTTTACAGCATTAGCTCTTTTCTTGTGCAGATCCATAAATGTGCTAAATTCGATAATGGTATGGATGCACATAGAATAGAAAAAAGGAAAACCGAAGTACATGTATACTCAAAAGGTTGCTCTTTAATACAAAAAGGATTTTAAAAGGAGAGGTATTATAATTATGGAATATTAGGCGTTTCCTAGGAAAAATCTCTCTTCATTCTGAAAATTTTTTCTGATCCCACCAGACAGATATTGTCTATTCAAAGAAAGTAAAAAACCAAGAAATATACACCGAGAGAATATAATTAAATAAATAAGGAATCCATTCTAGTCCACTTTTACAAGGGCTTAGACTAAATCCGAAATGGATTCAAATTCAAAAAAGTCTACTTAAACATTGTTTAAATTTGTTTTAATTCCTAATTTAATTTTATTTGATTATCTTTATTATTTATTGTCTATTCAAGCAACTACAAAGCCTAGATGAGGATTGCTGTTTACCTTTGACAAACATCAAGGATACAATTAAAGATGGCTGGCGTGGAGCCGGGGATGGAATGCTGGTCCATAGTCAGATGGGAATATTTACAAATATAATAAAATAAACGGTATTGTTGTGTCTTGCTTCATTACCGAATTGCATTTCGCGGGCAAAGCCGTGACAGGCGGGATGCCAGTTGTATCATAAAACTGTTGTTTAAAAATAAATTACATTGAGCGGAGCCAAAGTAACAAATAAAAAAAGGAAAAAAAGGGCAAAACTATGTGATATCTTCCATTCAGTATTGAAGATAATTCAGAGTAAAAATAATTCCCAACATTTTATTAAGTTACCATAAAGTAAATATTCCAATTATTTTGAAATGCATATGAGATACAGAAAAAAAATTAACATTCATTCGTTTCAATTTAAAAATATGTGAGAATCACTTCAATTTCACGAAACCATATTCCAGTTGTTCTCCATCTCCCAGAACTAGACAAAGTTTATTATTCTGGACAGCAGTTTTCTAGCTTACGCTTCTGTGCTTTCTTTTCCTCATCAGCACTCGCATCGGCTTCATCAAGGAACTCGAAGAATCTTATAAATTTCCGATTTTCCCACTCGACTTGTCCTATGAAATTACATTCTATAAAAGCCTCCTTCAGTCTCTGCATGTCTTCTCTGGATAGCGCGGCCTCTCGCAGGCACACTTCCACCATATACCAGAGGTCCTTCAACATGTAAAAGTAAAAAAGTCTTAAAACATCATCGGAAGACAAAAGTCTCACTCTGTCTGCCGTATCCATATTTCTGAAGATTACCTCGACAGATTCTGAATCTTCACATCTGAAAAACGTAGACAGGAAACGAGATGCAGGAGTACCAAACACAGATTTTTGATCCACAAAATATTTTTTACAATCGAGAGGACTCTGCATGAAAAATTCCTGAAACAATTTCGGAAAATAGTGATCTGACAATTCAAATCTACTAGCCATGTTCAGTAGAAGATCGCCATAGCCGCTTGGAGGAAGAAAGATCCAGATGAGGCCTGCGTTCTCCAAGAAAAGATCTGGCCAAGGCCAATCAAGGAATCTCAACAAGACTCCGCTAGGATGTTTTTTAAATATTTCCATCTGCTGTTCGGGTGTCATTAAGGTTAGCAAATAACACGAGACATCGGAAAGTTTTTCGTTTCGGAAACGGAAGAGATGTTTAGATTTTATTCTAAATCTATTTCTTAGCAGAGCTTCGACAGTTCTCATTAAAGAAGCCTCTCTCTCCTCGTGTGTTAACTTCTGAAAAAAATATTCAGTTGCTGTTTTATTGCCGTTTTCTACTGAACGTTCAAAGGCCCACTGATTAAAGGAGGTCAGAGTTCTTTTCGATGTTCTCAGCAAGTAATCCAGCTCAGAGAGTTGACCTCGAATAATGTAGGACCAACATAACTCCAGTTTTGGAGACGGGATCCCAGCGCGGAGGAAACGCATTTTTCTCTCTTCAGGGAGTTTTTCCCAAAGAAGTGGAATGCAATCTTCCAAGCAATTTGTACAAGCTATTTTGTAACGTTGCACAACATTTAACGCATCGCAACGTATGAGTTCTTCCGCTGTTTTCCTATAATCGATCATTCCTGCCGTATTCCAAAAGAGTTTTACTGAATTAGGTAAAGTGATTTTTTTATTTTTATTGCTCAAATAATCTTCCTGGCAATCTTTCCATCTTCTTATCTGCAAACCAATAGGTCTAACTATATCAATCACCTGCTTCGTAAGCGATTCGGGTAACTCGAGTTTCAAAATTTTATCTTTCATTTTATCTTCAATAATTTCACGCCATTCTTTTTTACTTTCTTCGGTATGAAACCCAGGAATTCGGAATTTCGAGACGGAAGCTGTATCCGAGTCATTCCACAAAAGGACAGTCACCGTCCTCAGAGCCATTTCCTTGAGGGACAACATCAAAACGCATTTCAGTTGTTTCTCCATTTTTCGAAATAATCGATGCAGTATTTTAAAAAAAGCAGAACAAACAAATATTTCATGAAGTTACAAATATGAACTTATGTTTTTTCTCTGCATTATCATTAAATTTTTGTTACGAATTTGAATACTGTATCTTTAAATAATATCGTCTTTATTTGCATTTATTTAGAAGACGATGCAACCCTCACAATCCATTTTGACTCTGAACAGAATCCCCACATTTTCGTTTTGATTCCGAAAATATGTACATTCACCGTATGTGTTAAGATCCGAAGATGTACCGAAGATACGACCTGTAATGAATAAAACAAAATTGTGAGTATAGACCCTCTTTACATCGATCTTCATTTTGTATATATAATGCAGCAGAAATGACAGGTAACATTGTGACCATATTCTAAAAATCAAATACAAGTAATAAAATATGAAATGATTGGGATATAAATGTGACATACATATACAGGATGTCCAAGAAATATCTTTTTTATTCTAATAATTACTAACAAATACACGAAAAAATGAAAGGAAGTTAGAGGCGAAAGAATGAAGAAATCTTTTTTTCCTAGCATCTGAAATCAGAGATAGATGGCGCTGATTACTTGGAAGATGGAAATAACGAAAATAGCGACCGCTCTTGGGAGAAAGCACATTTTTTTATTTTGAAAGCAGAGTGTGTTTCGCTCTGCAGATCGATTTCCGCTTCCCACTAATTTTTTGTGCGTTTTTATTTTTAAGTTCGTAAATAGGGTGCGTAGTGAGAAATTGCTTTAAAAGTGAAGCACTTTTTAAGCACCTAAGCGAAAAAAAAGCAACTTTCTACATGCCATGCATACGTAAACCCACGTATTTTCTAAGTATAGGTTGTTTTCTGTTTTATAATAATGCATAGTTTTTATTAAAAAATTTAAAATATATGTATTTTTTAATTTCAATATTTATTTCTGTGTTTGCACAACGTCTTCTATTGTAAAATAAAGGATGTCTTTTTGGTTTGAAAAAAATGATAATGAAAATCGTCATTACCAAAAAATTAAGTCAACTCTTATAAGATTAACAGTAAAAATCTGAGACCTTCTCAACATCTATACTCATAAAAGGCAATGTTTGTGTGTATGTGTGTGTCTGCGATGTCCAGACGAATCTATCGCACTTACAGCCATGAAATTTGGCACACAGGTAGTCATAATGGTGACTGAATGCACCTCGAAGCCAGAATTTTAAAATTTAATCTAGAAAATTTTTTATTTAATATTTTTTGTTGTTTTGGGTGATTTTTCGTACTCATTTCTCAATAGCATGGCTTCGAATAATTGTACGAAAAAAACGGTTACACCATCGGAAAGAACAAACGATTTCCGTTCTAATGAAGTTTGTTTCATACGTTAAACATAATTTACTGAATTTTGAGAAATTTTTGAAAAATAGTCACTTTAGCTTATAACTGGAACGTTTCTGTCGGATTTAAAACAATAACGGGTAAAATATCTTTTTCGTTTTTTTAATATTAATTTTTCCGTGATGAGTTCAAACAGTTTTTTTGTTAGCGAGATTTAACAGCGAGAGTTTCTCCGGACGATGCCAGAATTAGTCCAGTCAAATTGTAACAAAAAAACTCGAATGGTTACATTAATTAGGGTAGTTCCGATTTTTTGATATGTTGTATGGGTTGGTACAGTGTTGAAAAATCCAAGTTTTCCAATTCCTCCCACCACCGCCATCTTGAAAAAACCGCTCAATTTTTGGACTTTTCCCTGTTTTTACAAAATATCTCCTAAAGTATTGGTCTGACAAAAAAACTCGCCTGCACTTTTATTAAATTAGAGAACATTGTGTACAATTTGAGACAAAAATGAAATTTGTAGTTCTAATACTTCCCGAGATAGATCTCTTTGAAGTTTCAGAATTTTTCTCGAAAATGTAAAAATTACAGATTTTTGGTCAGTGATTGCTTGATAGGAAGTAAATGGTGAATCCTACACTAAAGTTTGACATAACAATTATAGTAGAGGTAAGTAGCTCAAGTTTAAGACCAAGCTTATTCTTCTAGCTCGTTTAGACTACGAAATACAATCTTTTGAATATTTGTGTAGTTTTTTAGGAAAACACGTGATAACTTAATACTGACAAAATCAATGTATTTATTAAAAAACAAAAAAGGTTCATAGATTGTTAAGTTTGTGTACCACATATATTCAGTAGTTCTGTGAATTATATATCAATAAATATGTATGTACATAAATAAATGATAAAATAATTATAAATAAATTATGCACTACACAAATTTCATGAAAAAAAATGTCTGCTGAACCATAACTTTATATTTTCATACCTTTTGAAGGGCCCGCGCCATGTCCGTCGTTGTTTTGGCTCCCATTCCGCACATAGTAACATTACACTACTTACAATTCAATGTCTTCACACTCCAGTTGTTCATCAACCATGTCAATTGGTGCTGGAGCATCTCCCTCTTCAGACTCGTTGTTTAAAATGACTGGCATTGGATTTTCGCAAGACTGTCCAATGCAATGTTTGCATACTAAAGAACAATGCAGACCTGCTTTCCTGCATTCACATGCGTTCGTGCATCCTTTTTTGTAAGTACAGGAAATTCATCGAAGGAGGGACTCTGGTGCAGGATCCTTCTCTGATTTCTTAGGGAAGAGGCCTGATGGAGTGTGCATCCAGCCCCATTTCAAGGGATCTTTTTCGTTTCCCAACCATGTTTGCACCTACTTCTCAGAGCATGCAGTTGAGAAGCATCGGTAGTTGGTGGCAATCTAACGAGGTTAAATTTAGTTTTAGCTGCAGCTTTAACAAATGAGTGGTACCTTAGTTCATCAAGGTTTTGAGTTGCTGGATCTCCCCCATACAAAGCAACAAGAGCATTTTCCCCTGCTTTTGTTACTTGCTCTGTTGTTGCTTGAGGATTAAGGAATGTTGCTGCTCTGTTCAAAAGTTCTTCATGTTTCAAAAATAAACTAATAAATTTGTTTTTACCATGGCCAAACAGTGCTGATGTGATATCACAACCACTGATAGCATGAATAAACAAAAGTCCATTCGAGAATTTATGATTAAATGATGTGGTTGAGTAATAACTAACTGGCGTTTTCCCTCTTCCACACTTTTGGGGAAAAAACATTACTGTGTGTCGATGCCAATGCAGTTAGGAGAACTAGAAGGTCAATGTCCTCACCAACTACACGCACATAGTCATATTGAGGAGCAACAGAAAAGGCAGTGTTCACAATCGTGAGGTCAGCATCTTCAACTGCCTGCTGGACGCAGATATTAGCTTTCTGCAAAGCCTTCTTGAGCAGTTCGATAAAACGTTTCTTATTACATTCATTTGCAAGGCGCTTTTCTTTTGTATATTGTAACACTGTTTCTTCATGAAGCATTACATCAGGAGAAAAATGGGCTGCCCGTCGAAGTCGTTCATAATTTTTGGTGCTCTTTTTGTCATCATCAGGAAAACCATCAAAAATTACAGCTATATCTTGACCGTATTTATTATTCAAGTATTGAACATATCTTTCAGCTATTTCTCCAAATGTGGCTTGTTGTCGCCACACAATTTTGTGCAGTAAATGACCACCATCAACCACGACATACTGGGATCCTTCAGGTTTTACATCCTCTGTAATGGGTGAGAATGATGTATATAATGAAGATTTTGTTCCCTTACGCATGCTCTCTCCTGTGAATAACAAGATAGGAAAAGGTGACAGTTCGAATTTGAAAAATGCTTTTAAATCGTCATCTGACTGCTTTGCTATGCATAACCTGTGAAAAAGTATATGGGTATCCACAACAATGCTGATGTTACAAATTTTGACGAAACTGTTAATAGAAGCAAGTGTCACTACTTTGCCCTTCCGTTTGAATTTCACATTTTCGAATTAATTTTTTCCCCATCATTTTTCATATCTCTCCTAATCTCTTCTGACAAATGGCAGTTTACTTCATTACCTCCCACAATTCCTCAATCTATTGACATTAGCACATCAATTTTAGGGAATGGATTGTGTTCAGAAAGCCGCTGAGAGAGCTTTGCTGCATCTTCATTATCCCGGGCTATTCGAGAAGGCCTCGTGTCAACATGTTCTGATGATGTTAATTTTACATCACAGAATTTTTCAATTTCAAAACAAATGTTTTGGATATGTATCATTCCAAGGGTCCATCGAGTGAGCACTCCACTGAATATATGTGATATACAAACTTAACAATCTATGAACCTTTTTTGTTTTTTAATAAATACATTGATTTTGTCAGAATTAAGTTATCACGTGTTTTCCTAAAAAAACTACACAAATATTCAAAAGATTGTATCTCGTAGTCTAAACGAGCTAGAAGAATAAGCTTGGTCTTAAACTTGAGATACTTACCTCTACTATAATTGTTATGTCAAACTTTAGTGTAGGATTCACCATTTACTTCCTATCAAGCAATCACTGACCAAAAATCTGTAATTTTTACATTTTCGAGAAAAATTCTGAAACTTCAAAGAGGTCTATCTCGGGAAGTATTAGAGCTACAAATTTCATTTTTGTCTCAAATTGTAGACAATGTTCTCTAATTTAATAAAAGTGCAGACGAGTTTTTTTGTCAGACCAATACTTTAGGAGATATTTTGTAAAAACAGGGAAAAGTCCAAAAATTGAGCGGTTTATTCAAAATGGCGGCGCCCGCGGTGGTGGGAGGAATTGGAAAACTTGGATTTTTCAACACTATACCAACCCATAAAACATATCAAAAAATCGGAACTACCCTAATTAATGTAATCATTTATGACAATTTGACTGGACTAAATGTATTGTTGCAATTTCATTAGCTCGTGCGTGACCTTCCTCGAGGTAGGTGACGTTATATGCTTTCATTACCATCCGATTCCTTCCGGCAGGTGACATTATTACATTCGTGTAATCGTAAATAATAATATATACATTTCTGTTTTGATAAATGTCATTATCGCAAAGAAAAATTAATAATGTGCATCTTTTGTTTTTGATTTCTAAACTTTTTCGTGTCATTGTGGGCATTTTCCCCCATTTTGTTGAAGTCCTGATTCCACGGGCAACGCCATGCGCGTACTGCTAGTTTCTTAAAATTCATAAATTTTCCCTTCGGTATAACCATTCCAGTATTTCAATATACACCGGTGCTCATTGCTGAAGAAAGAGGGAGCGGAAAAAAAGATCATTAATAGTCCAGTCAACGAAGGCTTTGAAAAAAAAACATTAAATCAAATAGTTTTGAAAATTGGTACAAATGTTCGTGAGAGGCACCCTTGGATTCTTCCTTTTCGACGGTTTTCTTTCTTGATACATCCGGTAAACAAAGCTTTATGACTATGTTTACGATTTATCGTATTCAAGGTCTGGGGAAACAGAAAAAGAATGCTTTCTTTGCACTTCTCGAAAAAATTAAGCAATTTATAAGGACCTTTTTCAAATTAAGCACTTTTAAGGTACTTAAAAATGGTTTTCAAATTTAAGCACTTTTCATGACGCTACGCACCCTGGTAAAGTGCGGTTTTTGGGGGGCTTTTCGTTTGTGCAAAAAGTGCGTGCATTTAATTATTGATAACAAATTTATTTAAAATAAAAAACAAGGTCAAGTGTCCATTATTGGCAGACCGAACGAGCTCAGCTGTATTGTTCTACCAACACGTGGAGATGTATTGGGGTACTTTAATTGCATTAAGACATGAAAAGAGAGAACACGTATTTACAAACCGAAAGTGATCGAAATTTCTGAAGATATCGCTGTTATTCTTGAAGAAATTTGGGGCAAATCTTCAATTCCAGTTTTTCATTACACAAGAATTTCTTCGATAGAAACAGAATATGATAAGCTATGAAAGCTACATTAACTTTACACTGGCCGAAAAATTTTTTTAAAAAAAATTCGGAAAAATTTCGAAATTTTTTCACTGTAACCTTAACCGTGATAGCTCAATTGTTTTAAATCGTCACAATCTCGAGCGCATACCTTCAATTTCATATCGGTTGGTTGAGCGGATAGGCCGCTAAAGTTTATATATCGGGGAAGTTTTTTTTTATGACCACCCTGTATTTAATTCTGGGTGCGTTTGAATTTGAATTTATTTTGGAGATTTTTTATCTAAATATTTTTTAAAAATTAACGAGTTAAAATATTTTACTTGGTTTATAGTATTCATAAGTTGGAATCTTCAGTTTTATTTAACATATTTCAAACTAACATTTTATTATATTCAGAATCTTCAATTGAAAATTATTTCATCGGATAGCTTTCATTTTAAATAAATAATATTAGCAAATTATTAAATTAACAACTAATTTAAATAATTTGCTAAATTAAATTTTATTGATATAACTCAACTACTGGTCTAACTATGACCAATAAGTTGGGAAAACAAGCTGGTTGCCGAAGGCGGCTAGTCTAAAAAATAGACAGAGCAGGTGCAAGGGTACTAAAAGAATGTTTATCGTAATTTGATGTTTAAAAATACTTTGTAGACGGAGTCATGAATATCAAGTTATTGTTTTATTCCAAATTAAACTCAAACACTAATCCCGGTAAACCAGCTGGTCACCGAAGGCGGCTAGGTTATACAATGAATACAAGACAAAAACAACTGACTGACTCATCAAGAAATCTTACAGACAAAGATGCTTTGGAATATCACAGGCAGTTACAGCAAGCGTAGTAGGTGCTCACTAAAAAAGCATTTTTCAAATTTAATGAATCAAAAACAATTTTAACGTTTATCCACAATATCTTGGGAACATATTATCACACTAAAAGTTTAAAAAAATAGCTTGCTAGTGAGAAACCAATTTTATTTTCATTTAATTTTTCAACATATTTTCAAACTTCAACTTAATGAAGTTATATTTTATTGTAGTAATAATATTTAAGCCAATTTCATAGCTTCTCTCTCTTCTTTCAGTTATGCGTTTTTGCCACAGTTAAAATTGTAATAAAATATTGTTTTCGTTGAACATGAACTGCAGATCAGAATTTTCACTTCCGATTAAAACCTTTTAAAACGCATGACCAGTAAAGATCTTTTGAGCTTTGCTTCTGAAAATTGCCCGAAGTTCTTTTATTTTTAGTCTTAAACGGTTCAATTTTTAATATATCTAGCTTTTACATCTTGTTCTTAAAAAAACTTTCATTTAGTGAAGTTTGGATTCGTTTCAATTCCTGACGGTCGGGAGTTTTGAAATTTTTATACAATTACATATTCTCGATGAGTATGACACACTATTTCAATAACTTTATTATTAGTTAATTGATTATTTAAATTACATATTGGTTCAGTACCAGGGGACCTTATGGCAGTGAGTCGTAGAAAAAAATAATGATCTCAAGGTAACGAAAAAATCAATTAGATAATTCCACTACTTTTAATGTCTGTCTCCCTTGACCTCAATTAAAAAGATTTTAAATTTCTTGATAAGCTTTCTTAGCATTGTCGTCCATTTTCTCACACTAGCTTCGCGTTACTTGCTTCTTCTTAACTTCGTAATATTTATAAAGAAAAGGTTTTTTTCTTTATTAATCATAACAAGCAAAAATTGTCAAATCATTATCATTCTTTCGTTAAGTATTCACTCACGTTTTTCTGCTTCTTTTAGACACTTTAGGTATGGAAACGTTGTTTATTTTTGCATTTAGGTAGCCAAGCAGGTTTTTATTAATATGTAGCAGGTTTTATTTTTGAAGTAACAACCGTTACGATTGAAATTCGGAATAAAGAAACGATCAGATACATTTTTAGTCTGTCGATTTCTAAAAAAAAAGCCTTTTTTATTCCTGTTACATAATTTGATGTATAGAAGTTTTTCATCGCTCTTTCAGCTTCACGTATTACTTTCGGATTGCAGTCGATTGATTGTTATTGCAAACGAAGTTCTGAGATGGCTAAATTATGGCAGACACCTGTTACATCATGATACAGGCCCTCAGGTGCGAATAAAAATTCAGTTCTAAGTAGAATGTACACCATCCATTCCGGTAATGCTCAGTGTTATTACTCAAGCCTCGTTGTATATGCCGGGAGTTCAGAAAAAGGTCGTTTACAAGGGTAGGTCATGCATAAAGAAACAAGTAATTTTTTGCAATAGAACATAGGAAAGAAAATGCAAAAGGAGCCAGACCCCCTACAGGGTGATCTTAGTCAAAATAAATGACACTACAGATAAAACATACAACTCAAATTGAATAAGGTGTACATTTACGATTACACAACACAGTGCCATGGACAACAATATTTCAAGTCGTACGCAGCATCAGAGACATCTAGGACGCAGCATCAATAGCTAACGTTTGGGGAATTTAAAGAGTTCAAAGGACGTGCAGTCTGAAACCATATGCGTTTCGCATGCTCTTATTCATGAAACTGGGTTGCTGTGCTATTGAAAAATGATATTCCATTAAATGTGCATTGTACATTTTATTTGGTATATCTTTTTCTTTAAAATAATTCAAAGGCAAGGTACCCTCTTTGCATTTCCGACTCTATGGTACAGTTGCAACAAATGACTTTTTTGATAATGCTGCCTTACAGTTAAAGTTTGCAAGTGACTTTTCTAAATACCCTGTACAGAAGCCAAATACAACTCACTGACTGACTCATCAGGAAATCTCCCAACCATTAATCACGGGAACTTGAAATATGGTAGGTCTCGAGTAATGGGTGTTTACTAAGAAGACAATCTTGAAAGTTTTTTTATTTTTAACACAAAAATCGCCTCCTAGAACCTACTAACACAAATGCTTAAGCTAAACTATCGCCATCATGAATATTAGTTGTTTTAAACGGAGAGATATTACAATTATGGAATCGTAAGCGTCCACAAGATAAAAAAAAATGTCTTCATTCTGATAATTCTTCAGCTCCCACCAGACTGATAATGCCTATTCAAGCAGCTACAATGTCTAGATAAAGAATAATTATTTTAATGTATAAATATGCTTCAACATAATTTCGCCGTCATGTATTGAGCCGTCGGGAAAAAATGTTAAATGCTTTGAGGTTGAAATTTGCATCCTTACTGACCTCGGAACCTTAAACTCAGCGTTCTGAACCTATTCATGATCGTATACAATAGTTTTCAGAAATAGTCTGTAAATGTTTCTACCAGCTTTTCCATATAAAACAGCAAATATATTTTATTAAGTTCATGAGGTTTTAAAAAGCTTCAGGCAAGATCTTGGAAGGAAAAAGAACCAGAAACTCGGAGAGGTTCAATTATATCCAAGGTGTCCCACAAATTTGGACGGAGACGAGAGAAATAAACGAGTTAAAATTATCACAGATATTATAAATAGTTCCCATCCTCTTTTTAAAAGATAAAAATTGTGCATTTTCAGGAATAAAGACTTTACAGAGCCATCTATTGGTTATATATTTTTTATTATTCTTTGAATTTTTCTGACGCAAGTCTAAATCTGCGAGAACAGGTAGTCAATGCTTCTACTTTTCAAATATAAGATAGCAAAAAAAAAGTAGATAAGTTCACGTAGATTTAGAAAATTTCGGTTAAGGTTTTGAAAATAAAAAAGAACAAAAATTTAATTATATGAAAGGTATGCTATAAATTTGAATTGATTTTTAAAAATCGGAATAAAGAAGTTGGTGTACGCAGGAGAGCGATCTGCACATTTTGGTTTGTTAAAGAATCGGATTCCCCACCCAACCCATAAAAAAAGATGATTAAAATTATCGCCGATTGGATGGAGTAAATATTTATCACCCTGTTTTAAAGTGATAGAAATAGCATTGCTTCAGGAAAATACATTTCACAGCGCCATCTATTCGTGATATGTTTTTTCTTGGGCATGAAAATAAAATCCGTCTAACAAATCAAAAGTCGCAAACCCTTGTCCAGTACGTCCATTTTATATTCTTTTAAAAATTCATAGATATATACACTGGTGTCCACATGCTAAGGACCATTTTTAAGATGCGAAAAATTTGAACTTAATAGAAATACAATGATTCGCAATCAGTTGCAGAGAATCGTGGGACATACAATAGTCGGAACTCGCATTCTTCAGTGAAGATTCGGTCACGAGGGCATTTCGGTGGGCGACCAGAAAGAGATGAAACAAAAAAAGGATTTGGCCCACCCCGTTTCACAGAAAGCTGACAATGAGTTGAAACTTTAGTCAATGGTTTTGTTTGAAGTGCATAATATTAACACCTAAAAGAACCCGGCAGTACAGGGGGTTGACAACAAAATTTAAAAATTTATTTGCAAAACTAGCTAGCTTTCTTGAACATTGTTGCTTTTTGTGTAATTCCTAGTTTTAAGCAGCTAAAAATTACATATATTTACAAATATAATACAATGAAAGGTATTGTTGTTTTTTCTCTTTTTCACCGGATCATTGACAAACAACAAGGGTAGAATTTAAAATGGCTGGCGTGGAGCCGGGAATGGAAAGCTTGTCCATGGTCAGGAAAATGCCTGTTCCACAGTCAGCTGTGAATATTTACAAATATAATACAATAAAATGTATTGTTGGTGTTGTTTCTCTCTTTTTTCCTGGATCGTTGACAAAACGGGTAGAATTTAAGATTAGCTAGTGTGGAGCCAGAGACTGAAAGCAACCATGGTCAGGAAAATGCCTGTTCACAGTCAATTTTCTTTAGAATAATTTACAAACTAACAATACAATGTAACATTGTTGCTTTCTCTTTTCACGCCGGATCATTGTGACAGCTTAATGAGAGGAGGTAGATGGCTAGCGTGGGAATGGAAGGCTTGTCCATGGTCGGAAAATGCCTATTTCACGGTCAGGCTGCGAATATTTTGATATAATACAATAAAGGTATTGTTGTTTTCTCACTCACCAGATCGGTGACAAACAACAAGGTGAGATGGCTAACTGGAGCCAGGGGCTGGAAGCTTTAATCCCTTAGTCAGGAAAATGCCAGTTCTACAGTTAGCTGTATTGTGCAAAAATATAATACATAAAAGGTATTATTTGTTTTTTTCTCTTTTTTCACCGGATAGCATTTCCGCAGGCAAAGTGACAGGAGGGATGCCAGTTGTATTATATAGCTATTATTATGATACATTGAGCAGAGTCAAGTTTACAGATAGGCCAACCCAAGGGTAGAGATTTAGGGGTGTTTGTTTTTAGGTTTAATGTGAGAAATGTCTCAGGAAAAATAATTACTCGGCAATTTTGTTAGTAATCGCACTTAAGAAAATATTTGGTGTGCAAATTTCAGTTGCAGAGAAAGATGTTTAGAATTCATTTCAGTACAATTTCAAGGAAATAAGGGTATTTATATCAAGTTGCTGGGAATATGTGCCTAACAAGAATATATCTAATACTTCTGTATTCATAGATATATTTTCAAATGGAACATGTGCAGTTATCAGTTTGTATGTCTCTAATTTAATTAGACCAGACAATATAGACAAACCCTCTATTCTCATATAAAGTCAAATATTCTATTGAATATGGTCTCTAGACAATGCTTATTTTCAATGAACAACTAGAAGAACATGAATATTACTCCTTATCCACCTTCTATTCATCTGTCTTCCTT
>BGPR01032693.1:0-12903 GCA_013235015.1 Araneus ventricosus | reverse complement strand
GTTATTTAAGCTGAAGAAAAAGTTGCATATATTTATGAAGAAAAAAAAACTTTGATTTTTATAATTTTACCCATCTAAAACTTGTATTACGTGCATTTTAAGGCAGGACTTTTGGTGATCCGGGTCGGGTCCGGTCTCATCTAGTCCGGATTATCGGGACTCTCCTGTAGTTTTCTTCCTCTAAAGTAAACTTTGAATGAAATAAACGCTCCGCAAATGACGTTTTTGTTGGTTCAAAACTCCGCAGCTTAATGAAGTATATATAATTATTGCTTATATTTTAATTGGACGTTACGCATACATTATTAAAAGTCGATATGAAACCTTACAAAGACGAGCATTCCGAGATTCAGCAACACATTCAAATAGTACTTTAATGACACCAATCTAAAAAAGGTCAAAATCAATCAATCAAGTCAATCTAAAAATCTAAAAAAAATCCGTCAAAGTGGTCGCGCATTCTTCGCACAGGTGCGATACTTTAGGTCGGCACTAAAAGGGTTAATTATAATATATGTTTGAGTCCTCCATTTGTCTCGTTCGAACAGAGCCCGACATCACAGAAAGAAATGCCTGAAAGCAATTAATCGCACTTTGTTAAACTTTTCAAATATTCCTCCAACACCGGTCCAACAGTTCATCTTTTATAAGTCTTTCTCATTACTGTAGAGCCTCAGTTGCCCGACACAAGCTAGGATTGCGGAATTCGGATCAGTGAAGATGTCGGATAATAGAGAAAGAAAACGGAGGGCACACTTTTTACGCAAAATGCCTTGTACTATGTATTAAACTTAATATCTTTCATGATATGCTGTACGTCAATTTAAAAAAAGAAGTTATACAACCAGCAAACTACTCGACTTGTGGCTTTCTTAATAAAAAAATTAGTAAAATATGAATAGATAAAGACGAAACGGAACTTTATAGAGAAAATTTAAGGTAGTAAGTTACTTTCCTCCACTATAGATAAATGTTTTCTAGATGCCATATCACGAGAAGCTTCACTTCCAAACTTCAGACTTCCTCTTGCAGTTCAATGTATTTCAAGGATGCTTCAATAGCATTTGGTCCATCTATATAAGTTATTTTAAAATCACTAATTTCATCTGGTTGTTTCTCAAGCTCGTCTGCTTTCTGTTTAATCGCCGTTATAAAAAACGTCCGTATGGAAGAACACAAATGAAAGTTTTATAATTAAAAGACAAAAAACTTTCGGAAAATTACCGAACGATCGACAGATGTCTAACCGCCTTGTATCCCCTCGCAACCCAAACTATTTGTGTGGCCGCCTGACCTTGACGTCTTAAGTCGCTCGGTCACGACCGCTCTACTCCACACAAACGGCGTGGTGGCAAATCCACGACATTCCAGTTTTTAGTCCATCTTTTTAGGCTGGTCATTCACGGCAGCTCCACTCCGCACAAACGGCGTAGTGGCACTCCACGCCATTTTGGGGCGCACCATCTTCCTGCCTGTGTGCATGATCACGACGACAGGGGTGTGTTGCCGTATTGTTTGGCACTCCACGCCATTCCAGTTTTTAGTCCATTCATTTCGGCTGGTGGTTCACGACCGCTCCACGCCACTCAAATCCACCCACTCTGATCCTCTATCCCCGCCTCTTCTCGTCCCAAGCTCCTCTTCTCGTCCCGCGGCTTTTATGGCCCGGCAGTCCAAATGGAGCGATGGATTTCGTGACAGATTGGATATCCAACCTTCCGCTCCACACCGCTCCAATTCTCATCAGTTTTTTCCCATTGACGACCGGTTGCGGAGTGGAGTGGTCACGAATGTCCAGCCTTACAAATGGCGAAACAGAAACCCACCTAACGATAGTGAAAACTACAGAGAATAGTTTTCGATCTGTGGTTTTCAATCAATTTAGCACCGACGTCGGTTAAAACGAAATGTCGGGAAAACAAACTTTGCTGTGTTTAAATAAAGAGGAATTTCATATCAGTTTCCTTTACAGTTCGATCATACTTACGAGACTGAATACATGTCCCGGTTTGGAAAAAATACTGGCAAAGGGAACGTTATTCCAAATTCGAGTGAGTAGCATGTTTTTTAAAATTATTATTTCGTGGGCGTACAAGGAAAATCAGACAAGTCCAGAAACGCTGTTTTTTGAAAAATCGAGTTCAGTTTTTAATTTCTGGTTTGCACGAGTTGAAACAGCTTCCTGATTCCTGGCACTTCAGTTTAAGTTTCGGACTTGGAGGGTTTTCTATATGAAGAAAGCAGGAGTTTTGGACTTGGTGGCGATAAAATGTAAATTTGAACAAAAATGTGGTTATCTTATTTTCCTTGTACGGCCACGATTTATGAATATTGAATAATACAATATCTTTGCATGCATTCTGAGTTTTATAAAAACGCTAGAAAATCACCCGTCATGGTTTGACGGGTGCAAATTGCCTCTTCATTCGAGAGATTTCCCGTCAAATTTGACGTGTTTAATGGATACATATGCTAGAGAAATGTTTAAAATTAATTGAAAACAAATAAAATAAACATATGCTTTATGACAGGAAATATATTTTTTATTTACATATTATTTACACTTCTTACAAAGCACTTCTTTGCTTGTCAAACTTTGCCAAAATTTTTTATCAAATTACAGTGGAATCTCCCTATAACGAAATCGCTGGGTTCCAGTTGAAAAATTCGCTATGGAGAAAATTTCGTTATACGGAGATTAGAGATTTTTGCCTCGAGGAAGCGATTGTCGTTCATTGGCCTAAGATGATGAAATTCAAAGCTTCATAAGTCGGCAAATTTTAGTTTAATCGAACCCAAAATCGAGTCGATCTACCGATCCTGTTTTTTAACCCGGTTATTGGATTTAAAAAAAAACAACCGGTTATAATCGGGACAAAAAAAACCGGTTAACCGAAACAAAAAACGGTTTTCGATTAAAAACGGTAGTTTTTCCCATCGCTACATACAGTGGAATCTCCCTATAACGAAATCGCTTGGTTCCAGTTGAAAAATTCGCTATAGAGAAAATTTCGTTACGGAGATTAGAGATTTTTGCAGTTATTTAAGTAAATGTTACAAACCTTTTAGTATGCGCGATAAGTTCAAAAATATTTAATTATGACTTTCAATTAAAAATGAAGTAATATTTATTATAAATTTGTTAAAATTATACTAATTTTTATTGTATAAATAAAATGCTCAAAAGTGAAGACAATTCACCAATTTAGAGAATAATATGTACTAGTACGGATAAACATAAAATGCGTAATGTCACATCCATTTGCTGTTTCCACCCCGATTCTTGGAATCTTAGAAATGTTGCTCCCTCTGCAGAAACCCAGGTCCCCACAACTGCATTACCCTTCACGTAGCATTCTACGTTACGTGTTATCGCTGGAGTGAACAATACGAGTGGTTCCAGAAACAGGCACGTGTGAGCGATTTGTTTGCACAGAAATTAGCAACTTTCTTCAAAAATGGCAAAAATTGAAAAGATAAAGGTCTGAAAAAATTCGTTATAGGGAGACAACCACTTCGTTATATGGAGAATATTTTGAATGTTATTTAACATTCCGATTAAAAATTTCGTTATAGTGAGAAATTCGCAGCAGGGAGACTTCGTTGTAGGGAGACTCTACTGTATATCATCACGATTACAATAAATAATCAGATGCATCGTTTCGTCCAAACTATACCACGCGCATGACATAACACTGACGTAATTTACTACTTTCGATTAAAAAACGGAAAATAATTTGAAATATATGATTAATATAATTTAAAATTTCTCGGGTACTGTTGATCATAGCGGGATAAATTTTATATCAATCGATAAAAAATTTTATTTCAATATTTTAAAGCTATTAAATTTGAAATTAGAACGACAATCACTCTTTCAACTTTAAAATTGCTGAAATTTAAGTGATCTAACAATGAAATAATGCTGTTTAACGTCTCGCAGTGCTATAACGCGAATTTCATTTTTGTGACGTCAGAGCGTTACAGAGAGATAGATATGGGCTATTATATTAATAACTAGCAGTACGCGCACGGCGTTGCCCGTGGAATCAGGACTTCAACAAAAAGAAAAAAGAAGGGGGAAAAAAAAAAGACCACAGTGACATGAAAAAGTTCTGAAAACAAAAAAAAAGATACATATTATTGATTTTCCCGCTTATTTTTCTTCGCAATAATGACATTTCAAGTGTAGAAAAAAATACAGAGTACGTTAATCCGAAACAATATTAAAAAGTTGCAACGTGGAAATGATTATTATACAGCAAGTAAAATATTCGAGACATAAACACGTTAAGACACTGCCGAAAATAATAATCGAAGTCATTCAGTTGGAGGTTATGACGTATCCTGCGCTCTGCACCGTCAGCCAATGAAATTGCAACAATGCATGATGGGTAGGCTCCGGAGAAACTTCCGCGGAAGTATGCTCGCTAGAGAAAAATCTTTCAAATGACTAGGAAAAAATAAATTTAAAAAAGGCGGTAAAAGCTATTTTAACCATTCTTGCTTTAAATCCGACAGAACCGTTCCAGTTATAAGCTGAAAAAAATTCATAATAATAGTGCTATTAGGACGTCGGATGCAGCAAATTTAACAACAAAAATAAAATTTCGATTGCAAAACTGACTATTTTTTAAAAATTTCTCAAAATTCAGAAAATTACGTTTGAAGCTCAAAACAAACTTCATTAGAACGAAAATTGTTTGTTCTATCCGACAGTGCATTGATTGTTTTTCAGCGATCATTAGAAAAGATGCTACAACCGTAAACATGCCAAAAATGACCCAAACACAAAACATTAAATAAAAAATTTTATAGCAGTACGCGCACGACGTTGCCCGTGGAATCGGAACTTCAACAAAATTTAAAAAAAGCCCACATACTATTACAAAAATGAAAGTTTTAAAAACGAAATCAAAAGAGAAATATATATATTATTGAATTTGTCCGTTTCCTTTCGACCGAGAACCGTTAATCCAAAACAATGTTAAAAAATTACAATGTGATATTTATTACACCGCAAGCAAAGTATGAAAGGCAAAGAAATAAGTTAAGACACGCTTAAAAATAATAATCGAAATCATCGAGTAAATAAATCATCTCGTAGAACGCGAAAGTAATGACGTCACATGCCGCGAAAAAGGAAGGTCACGTAACCAGCGAATGAAATTGCAACAATGCAATCGGGGAATCTCAGGAGGTCCCGTTGGGAACGGTCGCTAGCAAAAACACTGTTTGTACTTTTCAGGGAAAAATTAATTTACGAAAAACGGGAAAAGGTATTTTAACGGTTCTTGTTTTAATTCCTACAGAAACGTTCCAGTTATAAGTTGAAAAATATTGAAAATGATAGCGTTATTAGAAAGGCGGATACGAAAATTTCAAGAAATCCGAATAAAAAATTACCATAAAAGTGACTATTTTTCAAAAATTTTTCAAAATTCAGTAAATTATGTTGGAAATTTTTTTCAAAACAAATTCCATTAGAACGAAAATCGTTTGCTCTTTCCTATGGTGTATCTATTTTTTTCGTAAAATTATCCAAAACCATGGTATTGAGAAATTAGTGCGAAAAATCACCCAAGACAAAACAAAACATTAAATAAAGAATTTTCTAGGTTAAAATTTTAAAATTCCGGCTTCGAGGTGCATTGCGTCACCATTAAGACTACCTGTGTGCCAAATTTCAAGGTTGCAAGTGCGATAGATTTGTTTGCACATCGCACGCAGGCACACACAAACATTGCCTTTTATAAGTATAGATTTCTACTGAAAGGCCTTTTAGTTATAAAATATATATATATCATATGCGAGAAAAAAATACTTAAAAAATTAGTATGTAATAAAAATACTGTAATTTTTTTATTTAATTAAAGTTAAGAAATAAAATACGTTAGAAGATATTTGCTTAAGAAGATTTCACCGAAAAATGTGAAAACCAACCTTATAAAATCAGCATTTTTAAATCGTGATAGAAATTCAATATTGTCAGCAATCTTCGTACGAAATTTGAAAGTGGCTTCAAGTTTCACAACTGATTATTCTGAAAATCACAATTCATGGCTAATCAGAAAATCAGTGCAAACGCCTTCGAATCTGGAAATTTCGCGTAAAATGAAGAGATCAGTTGAATCTGAGTTCCAGCTGTTCTGCGAAATTTTTACTTTCTCGTATATGAGGAAAAAATATTATCGTCGTCAAAAAAGTCGGTATCCAGATTTTTCGTTTCAAATGTAAACCTCCCTAATTAAAAAAAAAAAATGACGGGAGGCTTTTTCAAACAGCCGTTGATGTTAAAGGCGTAGGACTATTTTACTCGCGTGACTCTTTTGTTTCTCGAAGTTTCTCGTAAGTTTTTCAGTTTAAGGAAGTTTTTTTTTGTAACTTCTGTTGTTTACCTTTTTCTCTAAAATAAGCCATTAGTTATGTTTTTAACATATGTAGTTACCGAGATATAGAGGATCGCGCCACCAATTCATGCGTATTTTTAGTCAACTTTGGAACTCGGTAGTCTGTGAACTACGATTCCGATTTCCAATATTTTTTTGCAACTTCTGTTATTACCCTTTATCTCTAAAATAAGGCTTTAGTTATGTTTTTAACATATGTTGTTACCGAGATATAGAGGATCTCTCATATACCGTTTACTGTAGCGTTTTGGCGTGTGAATCAAATTCCTTCCTGAAACCCCAATGGGAGGAACGTAGTCCTAAGTTTAAAAAAAGAAAGAATTACGGCTATCTACACTATATGCTCAAAAGTATCCGGACACTTGCAGATTTTCACATTTTTTAGAATTTCTCCGGAATGGTTTAACTGACTGCCTTTAAACTTCGGACGTGTAAAGAATAGACAATAACTCATATTTTACATGGAAGATTAGGTCCTGAGGGCAGTTAGGGGGCCGTCTACAAACTGATGAAGACAAAGACGTTTTTGACCCACCCCGCTTCACAGAATACTGATTACAAGATAAAACTTTCAGAAATGGTAATGTTTAATGTGCATAATATTTACAGGAATTTTCGTAAACTCAGCACAAATATTTGGGAAGATATACAGGTTTACTTAAAAGCTCTCAAATTTTCCCTCCTGTTTCTTGCTTAGAACATGCAGAGGTTTCTGTTATATTATACGAAACTTACAGAAAAAATGACAATATGTTAGAGAAGCATTTTGTAAAAGTTTGGAAAAGATTGTTTGAATATTACAGGAATTATGAGCATTTTTAGTAAATAATGTTTATCTGCGCATGCGCGAAACATAGTGTAATTTTTCTTTCACAGCTTTACAGCCAGATATATAGTGCAACTTATATAAAAGAATTCAGTTCAATATCATTAGTATTTAGAAAGATATCGACATTACAACGAGCAGAATTTTAGCTCCTGTCGAAGAGAGGCCAAAAGATGAGGGGTTGTACAAAAATTGATATCTTTAAAACCTATATATTTAAATAGTTATATTGAATTGTATAGTGGTTAGAATTTGCTGAATACCCATGAGCACATCTAATATTCGTAACGAATAAAAAATATATATATATAGAATTGTTAAAATATTTTTAAAAAAGAAATTAATTAGATAAAAAATCGTTTCGCCGTAAAAGAAATATATTTAAAAACATCGTTTGGCCGTAAAATTGTAATATGTAACTTGTTAATAATCATGTAAGTAATATAATTAAAGTAATAAAGTTTTTGTTATTTATAGTGCCTAATTAGCTGGAATTTAAGTTATGCACTTAAATGATAAGTCTTCATGGGTATTCAGCAAATTCTAACCACTATACAATTCAATAGTTTTTTAAACTTATATTTAAAGATATAAGTTAAAAAAATATCAATTTGTGTACAACCCCTCATCTTTTAGCTTCTCTTCGACAGGAGCTAAAATTCTGCTCGTTGTAATGCCGATATCTTTCTGAATACTAACGATATTGAACTGAATTTTTTATATAAGTTGTCCTATATACCTGGCTTTAAAGTTGTGAAAGAAAAATTACACTATGTTTCGCGCATGCGCAGTAAAACATTATTTACTATAAATGTTCATAATTCCTGTAATATTCAAACAATCTTTTCCAAATTTTTACAAAATGCTTCTCTAACATATTGTCATATTTTCTGTAAGTTTTATAATATAACGGAAAACTCTGCATATTATAAGCAAAAAACAGGTGGGAAGATTTGAGAGTTTTTAAGAAAACCTTTATATCTTCCCACATATTTGTGCTGAGTTTACAAAAATTCCTGTAAATATTATTTACATTCAACAATACCATTTCTGAAAGTTTCATCTCGTTATCAGTATTCTGTGAAGCGGGGTGGGCCAAAAACCTTTTTGTCTTCATCAGTTTGTAGACGGTCCCCTAATTGACCTCAGGACCTAATCATCCATGCAAAATGTGAGTTATTGTCTATTCTTTACATGTCCGAAGTTTAAAGGCAGTCAGTTAAACCATTCCGGAAAAATTCTGAAAAATGTGAAAATCTGCAAGTGTCCGGATACTTTTGGGCATATAGTGTATCCGTATATATGTGAAAATGGCAACAGAAAACGGATGAAACATCCTAGTTGGTTCTTTCATCCAAATTGTAGATATGTATCAAATTTTGGAAAAACTTATTTCTCCAAATACATACTCGATTTTCTTCATTTCTCTATAAAACTTTGCCGAAAATGGGTTGTACAAATAAAGAACTTTTCACATGCATATCGCCTATGACACTGAATTAAAATATCAAAGGCGTTTTTTAAATATTATATTTGCTTGCATGCTGGAAAATTTTGTGCACATTTTTCACAACTGCGTTTAATTGCATCGACTTTGCACACACCATTCAGTGAAAATATTCAAAGCATTTATTTGTGTGTATGTCATTGTGGGGATAATTAAAACTAAATTTTTAAAAATTGTAGGAATGTGACAACTAAATAGTATAATGCAATGAAACCGACATCGTTGAATGAATAATACTTTCAATTTTAAGATGACGAAAAAAATCGTTTTTTTTCGGATAACAGCTTCCCAAATTACTTCTAAAATAAAAATTGCGCAATAAAAAACCAATCAAATCAATTTTTTCCTCCATTAAAAATGATATAAGAAGTATTCCCAGATGTTGCATGCTGACTTCTTGTAATATTCAAATTATTTAATTCAAATTTTAATACAAAGCTTCTTTCACATATTGTCAAATATTTTGTTAAGTTTCACACAATTTGGTTTAAAACTAACTTTGGGCAACTTATATAAAAATTCCAGTTCAATACTATTAGTATTCAGAAAGATATCGGCATGGCAACTTGAGGAATTTCGGTACACTCTAAGAGAAGCTAAAAAACCTTCATCATTTTGTTTCTCTTAGAGAATAAAAGCAATTCAGCTCTTGCAATGCCTATATCTTTCTGAATACTAATGGTATTGAACTGGAATTTTTATATAAGTTGCCCTATATCTCTGGCTCTAAAGATATGAAAGAAAAATTACACTACATTTCGCACATGCGCAGTAAAAAAATATTTACTACAAACGCTTATATTTCCTGTAATATTAAAATGTTTTTATTCAAATTTTAATACAATGCTTCTTTTACATATTGCCATGAATTCTGTAAGTTTCGCACGATTTGGTGGAAAACTCTGCATGTTATAAGCAAAAAATATGCGGAAGAATTAGGGATTTTTTAAGAAAGCCTTTATAACTTCCCGAATATTTGTGCTGTGTTTACGAAAATGCGTGTGAGTATTATGCACATCAAATATAACCATTGATGAAAGTTACATGTCGTTCTGTGTAACAGGATGGGTCAAACTGCATTTTCGCCCCCATTCCTTTCGGGTGGCCAAGTCCCCCCCCCCCAATTGCCCTCGTGACCGAATCTTCACTGTAAAATGTGAGTTCCGACGATAGTATGTCCCACGATTCTCAGCAACTGATTGCGAACCATTGTATTCCTATTAAGAAAATGGTCCTTAGCGTAAAAATGGTCCTTAGCATTTATCAACCAGTTTAGAATCTGCAACAGATTCTAAAGTCTGGAAGTTCTAAGACGACCAGGGATCTTCAAAATCATTTTTTTTTAATTTTTAACTAATCAATTTGAAATTTTTCAGGCCCTAATAGGAACCTATATAAGACAACACAAAAAATTTCGCTCCAATATATCGATTTATTTCTGAATTACGGGTATACAAGTAATTTTTCATAACAATTAATGACCCTTTCGGTAAATGTCCCAGAAGCTTCGCTCTCTGTTGAAATTTCATGACGTTTCATATAAGCATAAAGACATATATGGAAAAGAATTTTTGGCATGCATATAGAAGTTATTTTGTTATTAAAATGTAAATATTTTCTGCCATATCAAATATCGGGCATATTTTTTTCCAAAATTAATAGTATCGAGTTATTATGTGTCTTCATTTTGAAATTCTCGTCTGAAACATAAAATCAATCCCAATTTTTGTTTGAAAATGACAAAAGCAACTAATTAAAAAAATTAGAATGATTTCGACTAATTTTCCAACGCCTAGAACATTTATCATTAAAGCTATTAATTGTTATTAAAAATTAAATTTATACCCATAACTCAGAAGTAAATAAATATATTGCAGTGAAATTTTGTGTGTTGTCTTGTATAGTGCTCCTATTAATGCCTGCAAAATTTCAAATTGATTAGCGGAAATTTTAAAAAAAATAATTCTGAAGGTACCTGATAGCCTTAAGGCCTATAGGTAGGAAAACAAAAATCAGTTGAAGCGAAAACAAACTATAAAGTTATAACTACCATGTTAACGCATTCCAGTGACACACATTTCAATGTTGAAATTCGATTATCTTTGTTCTATTTTCGCAGTTCATTCATTTTATTTCTGTAGTAACAAGAAAGTTTTAGTAGCGCCTTAATGACTGAACGCTTCGTTGAATTAAACTGTTCTAATTCGAGGTGTTTCTTTTTCAAAAAGTAAAAAAGCGAACGTTAATGAGTGTTAATTATCTGTCCATGCTTACTGTTTGCTACTTAGACGATTTCCTGGGTAAAATTTAAAGTTGTAGCGGTTACAATTCTCGGCCTTCTCCTTTTTATGGTAGGTGGCGCTACTAGAGCCATCCGGGTTTTTCCCATGATGCCTCTCTCTCTCTTCTTCTTCTTCTGTGTACTTGTGTCGTGTTGTTGTTTTTTGTCTTGCGTCTTGTACCTTTTTAATGTACTGTGTCGTGGAACTTAGCCATCTAATAAAAAATGGTTCCTGAAATTGAATTAATTCTTCAACAGCGGCATTTCATATAAACATGAGTCTCGTCCCTCTACGAAGATCCGTAGATATCTATTTAACAAGGTATTTACAAATCAAAATTACAACTGCAAAAACTAGCGCATATTGTTCCATAATGGTACGATTAATCAATACAAAAGCGTCTACAAATGTCGCTCTAGGCAACCGTAAACAACTTTGTCTAGAAAAATTAAAACCACTTTTGATAAGGAAGGGTTAGTTTACGATATTAAAATTTAATTGTTAATGAATATATAGCTTCAAAAATCTTTCCCGGAATAATGCCATACATTCTGAAACGTCAATATTCTTAAAAATAACGAGGGCGAATTTTTTTCACAAATACAATACTTGATTTTTAGTATACTTCGTATACGAGAAAGTAAAAATATTTGAAATTGTTTGTTACATTCCACATTAGTTACCATAGCTACACTATTAACCGCTTAAGGGGACATACGACTCTTAAACCTTGAAAAAATAATGGAAAACTGTCAAATTCGATACATTATATCTCTGAAACAATGCAATTCAGAAACTCGCTTTATTTTCTGGAAAAATATCTGTTCTTTCTCTTATAGTACACACATTTTAAAACCTTCATATTCGTATGTATTTATTTAAGATAGTAATAAATATGGGTATAAGTTTTGGGAAAAAATGAGAAAGCCACATTGCTCGCATGATTACGAATAAAATATTTATCTGAACACAATATTTTGGGTATCTAAGTGATCCAAACAGTCTGTTTAAGAAACTGAACCACAAAAGCATTTAAATTTAATTTCTATTTTATATACCAATTTAAAATACAAAAAGTTAAAAATAGTTAACATTTCAACTTTTCTAACCCCCCAAAAACTTCTTTGGAGAAATATGCACAAAACTGTGGTTCAATTTGTAGAACATAGCAAAATATATGTTCGGTAAAAATTTTATGTAAAAATATTCATTTTTTAGTTTTTGAGATATTGTGCTATCAATATCAAGAAAACACATTTTGAGATATAGCGCTTTAAAAATATGGCCACGTTCAATGTTTACGTTGAAGAGCTGATACATTTTTCTTCCCATAACTTTCATAATTATGGGAATTTTCTTAACGCGGATTGTTTTAAATTGTTCAGAAAAGACAGGGGAATACTATATATTTTTTTCATAAAATCGAAAATTTTCTAGGTTTAACAGTCGTATGTCCCCTTAAGGACGTAACCTGAGTTAACTCGTCCCAAATACCGAAAGTTACAAAATAACTCGGTCCTTAAGCAGTTAAGAATGATCATTGTGATTAAATTGTTGAACGTTGATTCTCGCTCGCGATTGTCCCACCCGAATGATCTCCGATTTGGCTCATCGGTAAAATACACTGTGTATTAAAATCAAGACACTTATTCGGTGAGGTAATAGAGGTAACCGAGATTCAGAGTTTTCCAACAGAAAGGTAAAATTCAGTAAACAGTGTGCTTGAATTTTATCTGGATTGAATCTGATTCAATAACATTCAAGCCTCCATAGTCAGACGCAGTTCTGGAACTGGTTTCTTTTTACAAGAAATAAATAAGAAATAATTGTATAAAAAAAGAACTCCTTAAAAGAGCACGATATTGGTCAGCCAGGTTG